>JAQIWH010007458.1:0-11429 GCA_034695005.1 Cryptops parisi
AGGGCATAGCCAACAAGGGGCAAGGAATACGTACCAAAATAAATTTTAAGGGCCTGGTTTACAGTGGTGGATCTACATATGGGCTAAAAAAAGGGCTTCAGTCCAGGGCCCCAACTGGTCTGAGAGCTCCCACTGCCTCAAAATTCTTTCACTTCAATCATAAAATTTATTTTTTTAAAGAAAAACTCAAGGATGAAATCCTTGAAAAACCTAGCCTTGGTTGGTTTCACCCTTTCTCCATTATTCTTTATTTTACACCTAATATTGACACATTTCTTCAAAGAAGATGAGGGAAGTTTTGTAGAATCATTCTTAATAAGACCAATGGGATAATTAAGGATGGAACATGCTGGAGCTTGGTAGTAATTCACACCTACTGTATGTGTTAAATGGTTCCTATGGGTCTAATTCCCACTCACCTTTGGTGGCAAGGTCTGAGCGCTGCCGACGGCATGTAGGCTAGGTCCAGCAAGTCCATCTGCCATCTGGGAGCTGGTTAGGGGTAGAGAATTTATTTCAAACATCACAAATTTTGAGTCATGAGGGTTCTATTTGGGTATTAATGACAGCCAACTCATCAGAATTATCACTTACTCATTTGAGCCATTGCGCATCAAAGTTGCACAAGGAAGATCTAAAACACAAACGACAAATCTAGAAAAAGTGAAATAGCCACAGGTTTCTAAAACCAACATAATACAAAACTTATTAAAAATCAGTATCAACTTTAAAGACCATCAATACCGACTGACTTTAGGATTGGGCTAGGTTATGGGCATGGCTACCCCAATTATGTATGGATGCAGGGCGATACTGTACGCTGCTCTGGTGGTCAACAGGCATTTACATATACAATATGTATAAGAGCAAAGTGTAAATGTTGATTTAGCACAACAGCAACAAATGGTAGTGTCATCTATACAAAATAGGAGCAATAATGGAAGACCTGTTTGAGTTTAAAAAAAGACAAACTGTGTTAGTTTACGTCTTGCCAATGCACCTGCGATTAGGATAACATGTTCTTTGTGGTGTATCAAGAGCCAGAGTATCCAGAATATAAGAAAAACAGCAAAGAAGAATAACCACATCTAATAGGAGTAATGTAACTGTCAAGAGAAGCTGCTGCAAAAGATAACTGCCAGGAATGGACAATCCGGGTACTAACACGGACAGTATCCAAACAACAAATATCAACTAATCTGGGAGAGTTTACATGTAGAGTTTCTCCTCAGAGGCTTACCACCTAGACCGACCAGTGGTTCTCAAACTGTGCGCTGCGGAACCTTGTTGCACCACTACTAACTGCACCATCGTTATTTGCACCCGGGGCACTGTGGTCAGTATTTTGGAGAAAATGGGAAACAAAACTTTTTGTGTAATAAAATACAAAAAATTTAAATTTACCACGATATTTTCCTTTCTCACAGGAGATGCTAGCTCAAGAAAGGCTGAACACATTAAAGGTAAACAAAAAAAATTATGAGGTAAGATATGATAAAACCATAAGGGAGTGCCAATTCTCTCTTTTGTTTTGTAGTGTGTGGGCAATATCCACCAATATCGATATAATTGATGCACTAATATATATAATAAAAGATGGATTATTTCGAAGAATCGATTTTTAATAAGAAGAAATAATAATGTTTATAATTTATCTCATTGATATAACTTTTTTCGTCTGTATGACTCACACAGAAATGGCAAAAACAGAACAAGTTTTGGCTAGGCTGGGATTCAAACCCACACTGGCATGTGTTACGCACAGGGCTGGATTTAGTAGTTTTCCACCTATAGGCCCACACTGAATGCTGGGCTGGCTAGGCTGATGTTGTGTTGGTGTGGGTGTCTACATCACAACACACATTTGGCTTGGTGTTGCTATGCTGGCCGACTCTCCCCTAATGTTTTTCTCTCCTCAGGTTGCTGGGGTCAATCTCAAGTGGCTGAAAAAGGCACAGCTTGGTTCTTTCTAAGACAAGTTTAACTATGCATGTAATACTATTTAGCAAAATATTATGTAGTTTTTGGCTTGTTATGGTATGTTTTTTGCATATTTGATACAATTATTTTTCACTAAGTATTGTCTAATTAGTGTAGGTGGTTGTACGGAAGCCGTAATATAATTTAAGAGTTGCTAGCAGTAAAGAATAAAAACTTTTAGTCATTGAGAGAATTGCAGTGAGTTTTGCTTGCTTTTGGTAAACTCAACTGAAGAGTATAAGTCAATTGGGAGGTGGGAACATTATGAGTCCACGTGTTTGGCGTAATCGTCTCATCATCTACCTGATTAGACCTTTATTGTTACATAGACGGTAAAAGCCTAAGTGAGGGGGATGAGGAGAATACTTACTGAAATGTAATGTGAGTTTGTAACATGTTTGTCATTTGACGTTGTACATTGCAATTTGTCAATTGCAGTCAGGTACGGTTTGGCGGCAGGTGGGATTTATGAATAAATACTTTGTATTTGTGTAGTGAGTAGTTCTTTAACAAAAAGAGGTATTAATCATTTTTCATCTTGCATGAAGATGCAGGAAAAGAAAAGAGAGGAAGACAGTGGACAAAGCGAGTTTATTTATTATTGATTGAATCATTACATTATGTTGGTATAATTATAGTAATTATGATTTCTTTGTTGGTCCTAGCATTCAGTCTGAAATTAATAATAAAAATAAGAATTAAACTTATTGTAGTTTTGTTCTGTTTTTAACAGTATTTCTGAAGCAAAGACAGAGCAAATATTTGTAGCAATGTAGGAGGAGCAAGAAGTGTCAAAATAATGATTTACCAGAGCAAAGGCAAATCAGAGCCTTCCTCTGCTGAGCTCCTCTCAAAATCTTCATAAGGTTATATATAGCAGTGGGAGAGGAGAGGAGTCAGTGTTGTCTGTTCCTGCTGGCTGTGTAAACCTATGTCAAGCTGTGTAGAAAAAGAGTGAATTTTTAAGCATTACCCGTGTCATAATAACACGATTTTCCAGAGTGTATCCACGGGACTTACATGAACTTGAGTGAGATGCGCAACTAGTGTAGTGACTCGACTATGCGTGCTTGTGACAATGTTCTGCGTCACGATGCCTTGAGCAATATTGGCTTGCATTTATTTGCCGGCGAGTGAGATTTGTGTTAAGGTGTCGATTGAATGTGTGGTCGTGGTCCTGCATTGGGAAACGTCGTTGAGCTTGATGATCGCCTACATCCAGTGGCACGATTGCAATGTTTATAGGGTCACCTGCGGGTATGTAATTGTTATGAGAAACTTTGATTTTATTCACGAGTTGTTTCTTTCTTTCTCTTGTCAGGTATTTGGCAATTAACATTTTGTTATGTGTTCAAACTATTTGATGTGTATTATGATTATGCAATACTGGAACCAAGTGTTATACTGTATGTGTAATAAAAATAAATTGGTCTTGCCTCAATACAAGTTGCGTATAACTTCTCATTGTCTCGCCCAATCATTCTGGACTCTTCCTTTGGGAGGGGCACAGGCGTTCAGGATCAAACAACCCGTTGATCTCCATCTGTGTAAACGTGCTGAGAGCGTAGGGATTAAAGTGAGTTTGGCACGGGTGCTCAGATGGGATACAATACACATGATTTGATTTTAATTTTAACCAAACACAAGGCCTACCACACTTGGCTACTCTGTCACACAAAAGAGTGCTGTACCTATGATAACACTTCAAAACTGTTTAATGACAACGGCTACCTGTGCTTCTACCACTTAATAATTTTCATAATCTAATGTAATCAACGCTTTTTTGGGAATTTTTGGTACTTGTGTAGTAACTCTCAGCCATTGATATGACGGTGTCACATGTTTATGGTTTGTTAGTTAAAACAAATATCTATGTTAGGGAAAATCAAGCGGATGGTCTGGTAGTTAGTAATTAATTAAGCCATGAAGGGGAATGGCAGTGTGGACTGGGGGAGAAGAGGTAGTGGTGTAGAAAAAGAATGGACGTGAGAGTCGAACAGACAAGGTGTATGAACTGTGGACTGGACAGCAAGTTGGGACGATGTCCTACTAGTGTGTTTAAAGTACGTTTGGTTATTCATCAACTTAGTGAGCAAAATAGTGAGAGTCACTAATTGTATGCAGTGGGTTGTAAAATACAACCGTGCCCAATCTTCCCCATTTACTACAAAAAGAACCACGGAGTTCGAGTAATGGTGACGTCGCCAAATCGAAGGAAGAGAGAAGCCAACTCATCATTCCTGATGCGACATGAAGGCATCACCAGTCCAGGCAGAAACTTTCCCAGAGAGTAAGGATTCTGACATCCCTATCATAGGTGAGTTGTTGAGTCTTCCTCTCTGGTGGTTTTGTGTTCCTGCTTAACAACTTGTTGTATATATCCAAAGAGATATTTGATTTATTTTTCCATTATTGAAGTGTAATTGAATGAAAGAGAAATCTAGTTTGATTATGTTGTGTAACTACTTAAATATACTATCCATATTTGTAGGTTAAAGATTAACAACCATTGTTCTTAAACCATAGTAATAAGTTTGATAGTAACACAGTTAAATTCCTTTATTATTACTCACCAGATATTCCTGGTCCCAAAAGAACATCTTGTAATGGTAGAATTTTGGAAGTAGTTTTTCACTTAGAGTGGATTGTATAAATTGTTTAAGTTACTTATCTGTATATCACATGGTAACTTGCGAGATAGATTTTCTCGGATCCTTGACATTCTTCAGAAAAGAAGTTTATTGTCTTGTTTATTATTTTGTTATTAAAAGAATAAAAGTTTTATTCTATGTCTTCTCTTCACAGATTAAATAACTAACTGGGGTGGTAGCAGAGATTTAGGTTGGAGTGTTGGGGAGTTAGTATTCAGCTTCGCTGCGTAGCTAAATTAACATTTGTTAAAAATTAAAAATTCCCTAACAATGTATTAATTTAATTAGAATTAAATTCGAAACAAGGAAATTTTGAAGGAACAAATTCAGTTCAGGGATAAATGCAACAGAGCATCTTGTCGTGAGTATGAGAGGTCCCTGGTTTGATCCCAGGCTGGGACAAGGATTTTTTCAATCCTTGTTTTCTATTAAAAATAATAAAACTTAATAATAAAATTTGTTGTTTTTTTTAACTAACCTAAACTGGTATCAATACTCAGACATCAGAATTGAGGTTAGTTAAAAAAAACGTGTCGCACCCTCAGGTGACAACAAATTTATCAACTGCAGTAAAACAAATTTTCGTTTATTGTAGGTTTTATTACAATGGTTCATTCTACTTATTTTGAACATTATTTTTATCAGAAATGTAATCATGCATATATTTTTCCAGATTCGTGTGTGCATGTATGTCATATTGTGTAATTTATTTTGTATTCATGAGTGTCCAACATGTAGCTCCCTCTGGGGATTATTTTAGCAATGTATATGTTAGTGATAAAAACACAATAGTAAGTTGCGGTTTCAATATAACAAACAACCTGGCTAAATATTGAGTCTCACTTGATCACAACATTTTGCTACATTACGGGCAAGATACTACATTGGCAACGAGGTATTTTGGAATACCGGTTTTGGTGCTCCCTACCCTGTGTTTTGGGCCCATCTTGCACGTTTTCTGTGGTTGGTGAGACTGTTCTTTTGGACGTTTCTTCTCAGTGATTTTTGTACTCCTTGGCTGGTGGTGAAGGAGCAACTGTGTATTTGGGTCATGTGGGACCATACTTGCATGCTGAGGAGCAGTGGGAAAACTACGTGGACTGCATGGAACTTTTCTTCACTGTCAATGAAATCCCAGCTGCCAACAGAGTGTATACGCTGTTCACCTTGGCTGATAAAAACTTATATGCTTTGTTAAAAGATTTATCATTGCCTGCAAAGCCAGCTGACTTACTCTACGCCGAGGTTGTGGAGAAGGTTAAATTTAACCATGACCCTAAGCCGAACGTAAACGCTTTACCAGCAAACGGCAGGCACCGGGAGAGACTATTGCTGATTTTGTGGCAAACTTGCGTAAGCTGGCCAAGTGATGTGACTTTGGTGACACGTTAGAGGAACGTCTTTGTGACCAGTTTGTGGAGGGCATGGCATCAGAGAAGATTATGATCCGGTTACTTTCTAAGCCGACCCTCACATTTGCTGAGGCGGTTGCGATTAGTGCAGCGATTGAGACTGCGGACAAGGTTGCCACACAGTTTTGAGTACACACCCTTGCGGATGTAAAATACTATGACCGGCGAGAATCCAAACCACCACAAAGCAAACTAACCAAACAGCAACAGGCAGCAGACCGTACCACCACAAATAATAAATCTTGCTACCGATGTGGAAAAAGTGACCATCATCACACCAATGCTAGGCTAAGAATAAAACATACTCATTTTGTGTAAACGTGGACATTATGCTTCTGTTGTAAGTCTAAATTGAATAACAAAACACCGAACAGAAAACCACAACAGCCACAACGTTCGGCACAATACTATGTGGTTACTGCTGACTGTGATACATCGGAATATGAGGTACCTTTTTTTTGCACTAAGCGACTCTGTAGCCCCAGTCAAGGTATGTGTTACCTATATACCATGGAATTAGACATGGGTTCACTGCTGTCCATATTGCCCGAAGGCCTGTACCGACAAAGCTTTAGCCATATTCCTCTGCAAAGGACTGACATTGAATTGAAAATATATGAAAATATACATCCAATTGGTGAAATAAAATTGGACTTGGGATACAACCAGCTTCTACGCAAACACAGTTTTGTTGTTGTCGACAGCACAGGACCACTACTGTTGGGAAGAAAATGGATGAAAAACTATAATATTACCGCCTTGCCGGCATATCACATTTCACAGACCCCAACAACCCTTCAGCACACCCTCTCCCAACACCATGCTCTCTTTGATGGTGCTTGTGGGATCTTGCACAAGCGGAAAGTTGTGTTAACACTCAAGCCAGATGCCACATTGGTCTTCAAGAAGGCTCGTGCTGTACCTTTTGCTGTTCCTGATAAGGTAGCTGCCGAACTCAACCGCTTGGTAGCTGTGGATATACTCGAACCTATACCTACAAGTGCTTGGGCCATCCCCATTATGCCGGTCTTCAAACCGGATGGAGGAGTTCAAATTTGTGCTAACTACCGTAGAATGGTCATTGGTCAACCACCAATTGCAACTTAAATAATGTACCATGGCAAGACTTGAAGAACAACTCGAAAGACAGACGAGGCCAAAAATACACAAAACTCGATATGAGCCTCGCATTTCTTCAAATGCCTTTGGCACCACAGTCCCAAAATTATTGCATAATAAATACATACCTGGGGTTATGTAAACCTACCTGACTGTTTTTTGGTTTTGTTGCAGCTCCTGCCATCTTCCAAGCTTGTATGCACGATATGGTGAAAGACATCCCTGGGGTCGAACCCTTTTAGGATGATATTGTTATGACAGCCCCAGATGACAAACAGCACCTTATGAAACTCGATAAACTACTTCAAACTTTTGAAGATGAAGAGGTTAAACTCAGCAAAACTAAGTGCACCTTCATGCAGGATCAGATTGAGTACTTGGGTCACCAAATATCCTCCCATGGCATTAAACCCCTCCACAAACGGGTGGAAGCAGTTCTCAACATGGATCCTCCAGAACACACCACCAACTGAAGTCATTCCTAGGAGCTGTCAATTTTTATGGCTTTTTTCTTCCTGGCATGGCGACCATGGCTGCACCACTGTATCATTTGCTAAAGATGGACACAGCATGGACTTGGAAAGCAGAGCAAAGTAAAGCATTCACAAAGAAAGCGTGCAATGGCTTCTGCCCCGGTTGTTACGCATTTTGATACATCAAAGAAACATGAATTAATGACAGATGCATCATCTTATGGTGTGGGAGCGGTTTTATTTCAAATTGAAGATGACGACACATGCAGACCGGTTGCTTATGCTTCAGTCTCTAAACGTGGCTCAAAAAAATTATTCACAATTAGACAAGGAAGCTCTGGCTGTGATTTTTGCATTGCGTAAGTTTCACCATTATCTATTTGGTCGACAATTTGTTTTATGGACTGATCATAAACCGTTTATCAGTATCTTCCCAAGAAAATTTCCAAGCTCCCCACATCATCCGTGAGAATGCAAAGGTGGATTCTTTTCACTGGCAGGTATACTTATGACATTCAGTATATTCATTTCCGAAGATAATACGGTAGCAGACTTTCTCTCCCGCTTTCCTCTGCCTTTGCAAGGAATTCCAGACAACAAGGAAGTTGACTGTTACTATCAACGGCTCTTTGCCAACCTTCTGGTTACTTGTACTAACATTGCCAAACGTACCAGAACGGACCCCATGCTTTCTAAAGTGCTTACTTGGGTCCGCGACGGCAGATTTTCCCGAACCGTGGATGTTGACCTGCAACCCTTTCTGCATCGGAACGACCAACTCTCTTGAACAGGATTGCTTGCTGTGGGGAAACCACGTTGTCATCCCATTACTACTCCAGCACCACATCTTGTGTGAATTGCATTAGGGACATCTTGGTATGAGTCGTATGAAGGCTCTTGCCTGCCAACATGTTTGGTGGCCTCGACTGAATCAGCACATCGAGAACATGGTATGTAGTTGTGTTTTTGTCAGGAGGGTGCCAAGCAACCGCCCATGGCTTCCTTACATACTTGGACTTGGCCAGAAGCTCCTGGAGTCCAGGTGCACGCTGACTTCCTTGGCCCCCTAGATGGTAAACAGTTTCTGTTGGTTGTTGATGGCTACTCTAAATGGCCTGAGGTCGTGCCAATGAAATCGATTACTACTTTAGAAACAATCACTACTATGCGAGAAATATTATCACGAAACGGTCTTCCTATCAAGCTAGTGACAGACAATGGAACACAATTTACGTCTGAGGAGTTGTGTATGTTTGCAAAGCAATTTGGGATTGTGCAAGTTTTCACTGCCCCTGGGCACCTTGCTACTAACGGTGGGGCTGAGAATCTTGTGGGAACTTTAAAGCGGGCCATGAAGGCGTATACGCGAGAGGGACTACTTCTTCCCGAAGCTGTTGTGTGCTTTCTGGGTTTTTACCGCTGTACACCACATACTACTACGAGCAAGACCCCTAGTGAATTACACCTTGGTCGTACACTTCGAAATCGTTTTTCCTTGGTGAAACCATCGGATAGAAACACGGTTGGTAAGCGACAACTACAACAAATACGACACGGCGGACAGCGAGACTAGACTTTTCAACTGGAAGATTTGGTTTGGGCCCGCGATTTCCGTCACGACAGAACCTGGACTAACGCAATCATTACAGCAACCTTAGGGTCCAGAAACTGAGGTTTTGACACCAGACAGCATTAAGTGGCATCGTCATTTGGACCAACTGAGGAATGCTCTTCCTGGGAGAACTCCGGGTAACTCCCCTCCATCGGCTGATATCCCTGTGCAAGTTCTGGACACACGTTTGGAGACCTCTCCTGTGAAGATTGGATACAGGGATCCTCCTGTACTCTTCCCTGCCACTCCTTCTGCCCCACCTCTAGTGCTTTCCCCACACCTTATTTCTCCTGCAGATCCTGGATGACTGGTACCGGGACACGACAGCGGTGCTGCACCACCAGTCGGTACCCCCATTCCTCGGCTACCCAAGTTACGGATGACATTGTTCGGCCCCTGACTGGACGACCTGTCCCAAACGTGGGTTCCACACAACCGTTGCGAGCGAGAAGACCTTCCACCAAGTTGAATCTCTAATTATTGTATACCCATTGGACCTATATCTCATTGTAATCTTTCTTTTGTGAGTACTCTTCATTTAAAAGGGAAGTGTAATGTTGTGTAATATTATTTTGTATTCATGAGTGTCCAACATGTAGCTCCCTCTAGGGATTGTTTTAGCAATGTATATTTTAGTGATAAAAACACTGTAGTAAGTTGCAGTTTCATTATAACAAACAACCTGGCTGATTATTGAGTCTTACTTGATCACAATATTTTGCTATATTACGGGCAAGATACTACAATGTTTAAAAAGAGGATTTTAAAAAAACAAGTATAAAATTCAAAACCCATCATTCTTGACAGGCCATTACCTAGTATTAAATAATATGCAAAAACCCTTTTTTATTACTTTTCATGCATTAAAGATTAAACTATAAAATAAAGTTATTTAAAAGGACCTGAAAACTTGTACTGTTTTTATAAAGTTCTGTGGGTGCCTCGTCCCCACAACTTTGAAAGCATGGGTGCCATGGCACCCATTGCTCCTACGTAGCTGCCATGACACCCATTGCTCCCACGTAGTCTGCACTTATGGTGGAAACAAAAGGCATTCACTCCACAATACATTAATCCAACAAAAATAGTGTTGAATATCAGCAATACTACCAGGTAGCAAACCAGAAGGCACACATGCCAAACTGAATATACATTTTAGGGGGTCCAATGACATCAATGATTGAAAATCCATTGTTTTACTTTTTAATTGCTATGATTACTAGGTTTCATAAGAAACCCATTGCAATACACAAAATAAAATTTGTATTCATCATTCTTCTAGTCAACAGCTGGTTCTTGTTCTGATTCTGGTGGTGGTGATGGAAATTGTGATGGACTGGTATACGATGTTCGAGTACTCCGAAACCTTCCTGTAACTTCAATCCACTCACGTTTTATGTCTGGATCAGCAGGACCCCAAGTAGGTTTAGGTTTCAAACAAGAGCGAAGTTTCTTGGCAAACATGAAAAGAAAACAAGCTTTTTCAATCCAATATTGGAAAATAAAAACTAAAAAGTCATGTGGTATTCCAAACAATCTTATCATAAGGCACAAAGTAGTATGTTGTCTGACAGGAATATAATTTTCCCACAAGTACGACAGTGAATGTTTCCCAAGCACCAGATGTGTTGGGGCAGCTAATTTACGATACTGTGAAAAAGGAGGCAGCTTTATTTTGACACACATGTAGATTTTAGGTAATACTGGTACCTACTAAATCAGTGCTTCTTGAACTGGGCTGCAACCCCCACAGGAGTTGCATAATTGAATCTGTTGATTGCAAAAATTAAAATAAAACACAGAAAAAGAATAAAATGCATGTGGTTTTACAAAATATCTTATCTACCAGTAGTAAGTAACCTGTCAAAAATGACTGGGAAGCTTTTGTTTTCATCACAAAATTCATTGTTTTATCCAGGACCGCAGCCAGGAGTAGGCAAGGGCAGGCAAAGCCTGCCCTGCAACATTTTTTGCCTGCCCTGGCTGGTCAGGGATTAATATAATAGGTATTAATTTTCTGCATTATTATTATTACATGCACACTATAATTCTTTTAATTGATTTAAGTTTTCTAACATGTCGGTCTTCTGCCCATGGCGGCCTTTTGTGCATCGGCCTTATGTTTGTGTCGGTCTTTTGTGCATCTGCTATTTGTTGTCGCCTTTTTGTCTGTGTCGGCTTT
>JAQIWH010007459.1:0-11425 GCA_034695005.1 Cryptops parisi
TTTTACATAGTTTTATTTGGTCAGTCAAGACCATATTGACAACACAAGCACAAATAGAATCAGAACAACTGCAAAACAGCAGGTACAAATTGAGAAACATGAATGTACGTGAACAGAGTGTTTACTTAGTAAATTTTTCGAACGGCGAGACGTGAGTTATTTAATATTAGCTTTCTAAGAAGATATGGCATTTACTTCCAACCGTTGAAAAAATTGTAGGGATACTTTTTTTCCATTGGAGGCAGAAATTATGTGTTGTGTATGCAACTTATAGAAAGTCTCTGGTCTGTTTAAGGTGGATTGGTGTAGCCAGGAAGAAAAGCTGTGTAACGGATGATCTACGTTTGAAATAAACTGTGGAATTTCTTTCAGACGGCAGTAATTCAGCAATTTAGGAAAAACAAGGATCTGAAGATAACGACATTTTTTTTGTAATGAAAACAAATAAGTTCCATCCAAATAGTACACGGATCAATGAATTGTAGGCAACTGCAAGACGTTTAAGTTTGTAAGCTGGGGCATCGAAATGGATATACAGAATATTGATCATCAACTTATTCTGGGGGTTATGATTGAAATGTATAGATTTTGTCTTTAGTTGATTCAGTTTCATGTTCAGCCGGAAATACCATTCAGATAATTTCACTATGTCTAGGTCAGTGTTTCCCAATTATATTTAGTGCCGAACCCGTTTATATTTTGTACAATAACACGGAACTCCTTCAATATTTGAAGCACACAAAATTATGCGCCGCAAGCGAATTTTTTTTTACATTAGTTTGATCATCCTGAGTCCTAGTAGTTCTGGTTAGAGCTAGTTCCAGAGCTAATTCCATCTCCTAGGCTGCTACAAAGTTTTTTTGATCCTTGTGTTTTATTAAAAAGTTGTATGTTGAAAGTTATATTTCTTCAGGTGAAAGGGAACTATGCAAGTTTGGTGGCCCATATAAATAAATGCAGCTGCCAATCACACAAGCTGTGCAGTAAAAGCGATCAGCCATTGTCTCGTCCACCCGATATAATCGCGCCTACAATATTTTAAGCTTTTAATGTGTACAATTTTTCTTTTTTGAATTTTTTTGCGAAACCCCTAATTTTATCTCGCGGAACCCTATAGTTCCGCGGAACCCCATTTGTAAAAAGCGGGTCTAGGTCTAGGAGATATTCAGCAATGTGTGCTTCATAATACTTCAATGGCAGAATCAAAAATTATTGTCTATATAAATCATAAGAGTCGAGTTTCGATTGACGTCAAATATTTGCAACAGATGATATCTCTTTATTTATTGCTTCTTCGGGATGGGAGGAGTACCTCAAAGTGGCCATAGCTTTATTAAGATCGGGAACAGATATAGCCATTTCTTGTGGTTGAAAGTGACCAATTAGGGAAAGACTTGCTAAAGGTAAAGTCCAAATACAATTTAACGGATTGATGATCAATGTAATGAAATCATTATAAAGTTCAGGAGGTAGATTATTTGCGCTTTCAATAGAACGAAGGTATTTCGAACGAACTGCCACAAGGTTGGAGGCCACGTATTTCATGTATGACGTTCTCCTACATGAAATATGAGAACGCCAATTTTTTTGCGCTCCCAAGTGCCTGCTTATATTCCCTCTTGGCCAATTTCTTTTATTATTAAAATTAACAAAGTTACGGAATAATTTCCAGGCGAGATGAGTGGAGATATTATTGTTAAATTTGCTTTTAAGCTCTGGTGTCCACCAGGTTTTAACCCCGACAGACTTGGTAACATCACGAGCACGTATAGACAGTCCAAACATTATCATAGAGCCAATGAGCAATTGTAAGAGATGACTTAAATGGCTATTAATTTCTGTAGGAAAAACAATGACACTTGAGCAGAAGGACAGCCCATATAGTAAAGCCGACCCAATTGAGATGGCGCATAGACACAAACATTCTGCTGGGAAGAAATGGAGAGTCTGAACTATTCAACACACCATTGGTTAGCGGAATCCTAAAATTTACAGTAATACACACATGGTCGAGAAAATGAATTTGAAAGGTCCGTTCTGTAGGATGTGTAGCTAGCTAGATTAATATTTTTGGATGGACATCTGGGAATAACCATGTTTCAGTTAGTGCACAAACATCAGGAGCGAATTAATGTATTAGACATTGTTTATTGTCAAACTTGTTAGCAATAGATCGAGAGGGCAAATACAAAATATTCAAAAAATTAACTTTTCTTGGTAGAGGTGACACACTCTTAGAGAAAAATTGTACCAGAGTCAGTTTTGTGCGGCTGTGTTTAAAATCATTCGTTTGAGATTGATGTGACAAGAATGGACCATTAGTTGAATTAAGAATGGTGGTGTTGTTTGTCACACGATGATGCATTTCGGGTAGTTGTCACAAAGTATCAGATCTGGATTTAATCGACTGTGGGTTAGGATCGGTAGTCTGTTGATCGTCTGTCATCACAATTGGGTTGAGACCGATGAATTTGTCCGACCATTTGGCTGGCTGGCCAAATGTTAGAATCGAACATGTCTATGTTTTCATTATCCAGGACACGCACGAAAAAATCAATCAAAGGTGTTTGTCGTTTTGTTCTTCATTTGAAACACTGGGTAACAGCAAACCCATGGTCAGAGAAGAACTCTTTAAGCTGTGCTGGAGTATTCTCATCATGAACGTTTCCAACACAAAATCTTACTGTTTTTATTTAAAACAAGCCAATGTACAGTAGAACTTCTTTAACTCAAACACCCAAGGGACCGAAAAAAATTCGAGTCACAGTGAAATTCGAATTAGATAAGTTTGTTTACAAGTATTGCTGGAGTATACGGACCATGAAAAAATTCGAGTTAGAGGAAAATTCGAGTTATAGTTGTTCGAGAGAGGTTTCACTTTATTGGCAGATTGCTGGTTAGTGCTCCATTTGCATTGACGGTACTTTCTTCGTCGGGGGGCCTGAGGCTTATCCAGTCTGTCACTATTATCTTTTTTATGAACAGTGTTTAGTTTATTAATTCGAACAATTTGCGAGTAAAAAGGTATCATTTGGTTCGAGTTATAAATGGTTCTAGATGATCCAGAATTTCTATCTTCTCTAAGTGGAACTTGGGGTAGGTCCGGGTATTTTATCACACTAAACATACATTTTTTTTCATTAATACTTGTTCAAACGGATTTCAGAAGATCAACTTGGATCACTATGACCTTGGCTCACTATCACTCAGTTCCGGAGCTGAATGCCCGGGAAAGTTGGCTTCTATTCTCGTTAATCACTTGCTTTATTCGGTGGTTTTGTTAATATGGCGAATCCCAAGAAGCACTGGGTTCACCATAACAACATGAATGGAAACAAAAATGAGTATAAACGAGAATCTCAAAACAGAGTGATATTTTTGGTTCATAATGAACTGAATAGACTTCTAGACCCAAAATATTATTTGACGAGCTTGCATACAGCTAGTATTCTAATACGGAGTAGTTTTTTTATAACGTTGAATGATTTGTATATTAGCTAATGCCACAAAATATGTAAGATTTTACATCTAAAACAAACATTTTTCACTTACCATATTGTCTATATTTGCAAGCATAAAAATAATTGATATTATCAGATGGGCTTAGTGCATTTTCTGGATTACTTCCAAAAGCCACAGTACTCTGGTGTGCATTTTTAATAGAATAGTCAATATCCACTATGTCAGGAGTTTCTAAAAGTGCAATACATAACATTTAATCCTTAATAAAAATTATTTCACCGTTATTCAGATCAATGTTAGCAAAAGTTTTGATATACTATTAAGAAACTTGGTTAATGTTACCTGTATCAAATAGTCAGTATCACAGAATCTTTCACAAATTTTTCACTAACCTTTATTTCTAAATAACACTTTCGCCTTCTTCTATCACTGAATCATTAAATTCCGTGTTCAATACTCGTGTACACGTCGAATTTTAATATCATTTTTAAAGTTAAATTGATGGGATCAACTATTCTTACTACCTTTGAGGAGCTAAAGGTAATTCTTAATTTGACTAAAAAATTAAATAGAGTAAACCCAAGAAAAGATAATCTATTTTTGAAGGCAAAAGGAACAACGACAAAAAGTGACACCAAAAGCCAAATTTTACGATCAGTCTTGCTTCTCCGAAATCATCCGATAAGTTATTTCATCTGTACCACAAAACAAAACTATTTCGCGATTGATTAAAGAAACACCATTATCCCAACAGTCATCAAATTGTTTGGTTTCTGGCTGACGTCAGACAAATGACTTTCGAAAAAACATGATTAGTCAGTATTTGACCTCTAGTGCCATGTTATCTGTTTTGCTCACCAAAACTAAATATCTTATCGTAACTCTGCTTTCTGGGCATATGACTATTTTTGATACATGTAGTGCTTTTTTTGTAATTCACAAGGGAATTATTCGTTTACTTATTTTTTGATACATCTTCCTTCCCCCCGTATAAAATAATTACTTTTACCTTCATTTATTCCGTATTGGGCCAAATCTGTTGGAAGCACAAATAAAAAATAAATTAATAACAAGTTTATGTTGATATTCTAGCGCAACACAAAGACGTGTTAGACGATGCCGTTATCAAGTGTCGTTGTACATGCAGGGTTTATATATTCGTGTAGTGGATGACAGATAAATCGGCCATTTCGCACATGTGCAAGTTCTTAGCCCTTTCGGCCCCTGCATCCACATATGTGGATGCATACTTTACCTCTTCCCTAAACAACTTCAAATAATTTTAAGTTCATTTAGACCTGACACTTACATAGTTGGATGTGTTCTGAGTCATATAAACCGCAGGGCAAGTTTCTCCCTCTAGTGAAGCAACTGTGAAACATTTTTGAAATCATGGTGTCATGCAGCTTTGAACCACGCTTAGGTAAGGCCTACTATTTTCACAAAATTAGCAAAGTTTACAAAAATATTAAATGTAGCCGATTGGGTATTAGTCTAATTGAAAACCTAAGGAAAACGTTGATGTATAACATATTATGTTTACTTGAATCTAAAGTGACAAAGAATATGTCGTAAATGTGGCATCCACACATGTGGATGCCACAGCTAAAAAAGCTAAATTTGATGCCACAGCTAAAAAAAGCTGTTTTTACAGCTAAAAAAGTTAAATTGGGTGAGAAGGATGTAGAAGATTTGTTTGCTAGCTTTGCAAATGGAGGATTATCAGATGTAGAAGGTGAAAGCTCAGAAGATGAAAATGAAATTGTTGAATTTCAAAATCAGCAGATTTTACAAGGATTCTGCCAGGATGAACATGCACCCAGCAGTGATAATGATGATGCTGAACTTGATGGCAGTGACTGGGAAGAAATAGATTTGCAACCTCTGGCAAACCTAAACAAAAAGCAAAAAGAAACCCAAGCAGAAGCAGAAGTGGAAAACTAACAACTTTACTTCTCCAACAGACAACACATGGAAAGAAACAGCCAAGGTAGATGATGAAACACCTGTGGGAACTCTATACACCTATTTTGTGAAATACATTCCAGAGGATATTTATGAAACAATTGCAAACGAAACAGATATTTACTCTAGAATAATAGTGGTGTGAACGTCAATACTGATAAAAACGAAATCCGCCGACTGTTTGCAGTGCACATTACAATTGGTGTTCTAGGGTTTCCACAACTGAGGATGTATTGGAATCCAGCAACAAGAATTCCAGCTGTGGCTGATACATTTGCACGCAACCAATTATGCAAGTTACGTAATAACTTACATCTAATGAACAAAAAGTCAGCAAACCAGGATAGGCTAAGGAAGGTTAGACCAATAATAAACTGTTTTTTGGAACGTTGTCAAGCACTGGAGATGGAAGAGAAATTGTGTATTGATGAACAAGTTATTCCATTCAAAAGCCAACTGAACATCAAACAATATATAAAAAATAAACCTACCCCATGGTGAATCAAGGCCTTCCTACCATGTGGTGAAAGTGGTATTGTATATGATGCTTTGATGTACGAAGGTAAAACTACACCACTTGACAGTGAATCTGTTGCTAAACATGGTGTAACAGGAGCAACTGTGCTGAAGCTCAGCAACAAAATTGAGAAAATGAAAAACTATATGTTGTTTGCAGACAACTATTTTACTTCAATGCACTGGTGCGAAATCTCAAACAAGAAATTTTATATGCTGGCACAATTCGTGCTAACAGAACGTTGAACTGCTCACTATCAAGTATGAAAGGAGAACCTAGGGGTTCAATAAGTGAAATTGTATCAGATGAATGCGATGTAGTGATAATGAAGTAGTCAATATGGCATCAAACTTTGTTGGAAACGGAACAACTGACAGCGTGAAATGCTGGAGCGGATCAACAAAACAGTAGGCCTATGTGAATGTGGAACGCCCTGAAGTTATACGGCTCTATAACCAATCCATGGGGGTGTTGACAAGACCGATTTCCTCTTGCAGCTGTACAGGATATTTATCCGATCACGAAAGTGGCCACTAAGGGTCATTTTACATTTTGTGAATTTGGCTCTTACCAATAGCTGGCTGAAGTACGTAAGGGACTGCAAATTGAAATGTGTCCCTAAACGACAAACACTCCACTTGCTAGCATTCGTAAACGATGTTGCGTCAACACTTAGTAAGGCAGGAATGGTGAGGTGCGCCAACTGCCCAAAGGCATGTTATATGGCACCCACTGAACGAGTCAAAAAACAAGAACTAAACAAGAAAATGACACGAGACAAATCAATACAAAGAGGACATGAACCACAAAAATTGGAGGATTCGACGCACCATACGAGGTCGGTTACCTAACGAATCAGGTAATCCGCAAAGTTGGCGAAGGGCGAAAGGTAAGCACACTCCACAAAGATGTGATGAACAGAAAGTTGAACCCCGCAAGCTGCACAAAAAGGTGGAAATTCGCCCTGAAGTAAATACGCGTGGGTGAGCTGCGTATGACCAATGCGAAGGCAAAGTTAGTTTTATACAGGTTAGGCAAAATCCCGCAAAGCCAATAGGCAGTTTGTCACAGCATATTTCACCCGCTAGCTGGCGCTGATGCTAGTGATAGTGGAATCTTCTCGAATTTGAGCTGCTCAGTTCTGCCTGCTGCTGTTGATTTCTCTTGAAATAATGCCTGTGCATTGTTGGGTACCTGGTTGTAACTACGGTTATAATAAAATTTACGATGGAACCCGTTCTATGTTTCATCCACCTAAAGATAGATTAGCAACATGGGCTGCAAAAATTCCCAGAAAGGATAGATCATTGAAAGCAAAAGATTCCATTTGTGAGCTACACTTTGAGGTAAGTAAACACCTGTTAAACGTTATGACAGTGACTTGTTATGATAGTAACTATTCGATTAACATGTTAAAACTTAAATTACTCTAGAGTCATTACATCAAACGGGAATTCGTCCACGTTATTAATGGAGAAAGGGTTGTGATACCCAGAGAAAAACCGACTTTAACATCGAGTGCTATTCCAACCATTTTCCCAAATTGTCCTCAATATTTATCATCAACTTCAAAGCCTCGTAAGCCACCTAAAGAAAGGGTTGCCCTGGTAAGCTGTGATTAATTTTATTTGATAGCTGCGTCACTTGTTGGATTACATTACAGTTACTTCTCCCATATAATGATGTTTAAATGTTTATTTTATTAATTTCAGCCACCGAGCAAGAGGAGGCGCATGTCAGAAACTACAAGTACTTCAAACAACGACGTTGTCCTGCAAGATAATTGTGGAAGTAATCCTGACTCGAATACTGCCCTCTTGAGTTTACAATTCATTACAGATTTTAAATTGCCAAATGGTTGGGGTCGTGATGTAAAGGGTGACAATGTAAGACTCTTTCATTGTAAACATGTCATTGAACCCATGGATACTGTGATCCATGTAGAATGGACTTTAACTGACCTAACTCCAAAAGTGTTTATACGAGGAAAAAACATTTCAGCGAATGAGCTCACAGTCTGCACACTACAATCGGAGTTACATGGATTTTTAGCATCGTTGGAAAGATTGCAACTGTGTAAAGGCTTTCAAATAAAGCATGACAACTTCAAACGTAAAAATGTTGTCATCATTGGTGAATTCATTTACAACAAGAAATGTTGTATTGTCCACCCAAGTGTCTGCATTCACTGCATATGCAAATATGTTGATGAAAAAACAGCTTTTACGACAACAAAAAAATGTGACAAGTTTTCCTGTCCGCACAGTCCAACGTTACGTTAGTCGTGAGACTAAACTTAAAAAACAAATGAAAGACTGCTTGCAAAAAAATCGTGACACGAAGGAGGCCATTTTAGAAGATGCCATAAGAAGTCTGACATGCAAGCAACAGGAAGCTGTGAGGCACTGCTTCAAACTTAGCAAACAGAAGGGTGTAAAATACACCAAATCCTGGTTGCTGGAATGCTTGCTTATGCGAATAAAAAGTCCAAGCCTCTACAAGCATATACGTGACAACAATATTCTTGTTGTACCTGCAGTACGAACTCTCCACAACTATATCCAAGCTATTGACGCTGACTGCGGGATATCAAAAGGTATTCTCTCTGGACTTCAAGCCAAACTCGAACATCTTGATCCCAAATCTGCTGAGCGACATGGAGTGTTGTCTGTGGATGAGATGTCGCTCAAAGAACACATCGAATTTGAGAAACACAAATTTAAAATGACGGGTTTTGTTGACCTAGGAACAGGTACAACTTCAGATAAATGCAAGGGTGAAAAGGCCGATCATGGGTTAGTAATTTATTTTCGGCCTTTTCTTTCGACGTGGGGTCAAGTTGTTGGAGTTTATACTTCTAAGAGTGCAACACCTGGGCTCACGCTTGCTAAACTTATACTGGAAGCAATTGTCAAGTTGAAAAGTGTGAACATTTTTGTTGATGCCGTGGTGTGTGATGGGGCAACCTCCAACAGGCGAATGTGGAAAGAGTTTGGTGTAGGTGACACCATCAACGGAGTTGTTAACGAAATAACACACCCATGTGATGACTCCCGCCAACTTCATTTTTTATCCGATGTGCCTCATCTGTTCAAGTGCATTCGAAATCGACTTTTGAAGTCAAAACTGTTCAAGGTACAGTATATCAGTATAACTGCAAGTGAACTTGGAAAAAATATTTCGTATAACAAAATATAAATATTTGCAGTTAGGATCATTTGGAGAGGTTCGGTTTGACCATTTCGTCAACTTATGGAAGGTTGATTCCAATCCTAAAAGTGGAGGATTGAGAGTAGGATTTCAGTTAACTGAAAAGCATATCTATCCGACCAGTTTTCAAAAAATGAGTGTGACTTTGATGACTCAAGTAGGTGTTGAAATTCAATATGCACCGCACCTACTGTATGTTGTAATACTTAATTTTTATGCATAATTTCTACTTTCTAGTTATTCAGCATTGACACGGCTACTGCTCTGGAATTTTATTCCGGTAGCAATGGACTGGAGGATGTTGCAGGCACCATCAGCTTTGTGAAAATAATGTCGGAAATGTATTCAATATTGAATAACAAACATTCAAATGCTGCTCTGCAAACAGGATCTTTAGAATTGAAGGTAAAATTACTAAGTGAAAACAGCATTTTGAAAAACAAGCTACTAATCAATGCATCATAATTTGTTTTATAGAAAATTGAAGATTTCATGCAGTTCATCAACATGTGGGAGTTGAATTCAACCAGCCCAGAGTTCTTTCTCTCCAAAGAAACAGCTCTTGGTTTTAGAGTTACATTGAAATCTGTCATGAGTATTCTTCAATACTGCACAAAACATCTTGGAATGCAGTATTTGTTAACTGCCAAGCTAACGCAAGACATATTAGAGGCATATTAGAGACATAAAAAGCATGCTAGTTTGCTATTTACATTCTTAATTTTTTCTAAATTCAATCAATTTTCCTTCCTGTTCAGCATTTTTTTGGACTAGTTCGGCAACATAACGGACCAAATGACAAGCCAACACCACAAGAATTCTTACATACAGTAAGATTGCTGTCGGTGTATAACTTGGCAAAGCCACCTAAAACGGGCAACTGCCCAGTCCAAAATAATTTGTCTGTACTCAGTGCACTGCAGGATGTTCTACTGCTAAAAAAGGAACAAGTTTCTGCAGCAGCAGAAATTGACAGTGTATTGGAGAACTGTATTACTGCAAATAATGAAGAACTTTTCGAAGATCCGAATAAACATGTCAATGAGCATGATTATGATAGTCCTTCCCAAATAGAGCCATTGGTATACTATCTTGGGGGATACGTAACACGAAAAGTGCTGAAAAAATACAGCTGTGAAGAGTGCACAAAATTTTTGCTGACTGATTCTAACGACAGTTACACTGGATCAATCACTGCACTGCGGTCCAGAGGTGCCCTTCTCTGGCCATCAGATGTTTTGTTCACTCTGTTGATGACTGTAGAGTCTTGTATTCTAGAACATTTAGTGAAAACACCAGTGACAGCTGAAACTCCTAAAAACATTTTGGAGAACCTTCTTCCAGATTCTGGCCAAAAAAAATCAGGACAATTGGCTGTGATCAACATAGCCTGGCTGTTACAAAATTTACAATTCAGTTCTACATAACATGTCGTCTTCATTTTTTTGCCAGGGAACAGAACAGGACGTCGAAAAGTTCTACGAAGAATCACACGTTAAAAAAATTATCAAAATTGTAAACACAGTAAAATGACTGCATTTTACCGTATTTACAATTTTGTTAATTTTTTTAATTTTGATCAAACCCCAAACCATATTGTTTAAGACAATTTGTCTTTTCAATATCAAATTTTTCCTGTAAGAATGGTTGACACCTTGTCGTGGTTTACAGGCTTCAGTACTGAGATCGACCAAACCACATATAATTAATGAGTGCCACCTTCAATGCCTTCATTTTAAAAATTCAGTGTACAAACATTTTGTGTATAGTAACAATTTTTAGCAGCAATGTTTTGTTCTTTCAAAAATGTAAAATTTTGAATTTAAAAGCAAATAAATAAACATTGATTATTTACTATAACACTAGTGAATGAATGTGAATCTGCTTTATTTTAAACTTGTTTCCTTTATCTAAAATAAAACTTGTTTATAGCACCTATAGTTTATTTTGGTGTTTTTTTTATTAGAATGTTAATTGTTCTTTAGCTGGATTAAAAGTAAACAGCGTCCATCGTTTTTTTATAGCAAAATGCCTAGTAGTTCCAATGCTAAACTTGGAACAGATTCTACTATCACTGACCGTAGCGCCAGCTAGCGGAAGAGAAGTGCAGCTGCCAAACTTTTAACACTATGATGCCTAACCTGTATAAAACTAACCTTGGCGAAGGCGAGCAAGCATAACTTCGGTTTTGCAAGTCGCATGATAAGAGGAGGTCCATGGAGTGATGGTATCTTTGATGGCACGAAGTTTATTATCGGTGGTGTTGAGCCA
>JAQIWH010007460.1:0-11425 GCA_034695005.1 Cryptops parisi
AAGCGTATTTAAAATACGACCCCATATGATATGTATTTTGACATAAAATACGACCCCAGTCCAGCTTCCAAATTTTCTAAAAAGTGCACCATTGAATTTTTGTAAAATGCTAATACTAAAACTGGTACTTAATATGACACTGTTGATTTTTCAACAGGTTTAAGCTAGTTAAATTATAGTGCACAATTTGAGACGTCTCTGGTTCAATCCCAGGCTGATGTGAGAACTTCTTAATCTTTGCTTTCTATTAAAAAGTACTAAAATAAGTTTGAGCTGCGTCATCAGCGCTATCAACTACCGTACGTTCATTAGCAGAACCCATATATTTTTTTCTTGTTATTGGCATACCTTGCTGCATGCTGGTTATTCCTTGTATAGTCACAGCATCTCTTTCTCGCTTGGTACCTATTATTACCGATGTGGGCTTCTAATTGTGTGGTTTCTCCTATGAGTTTGATAATTTTATTATTTAGACTTTCTCAATCCTATTATTTAGACATTCTTTAGAAACCATGAACATTTGGCAATTCCGCTATTCATTTGTTGAACTCGTACAATAGCAATGTTTTAAATTTTACTAATCTACAAGTGATTTTATGATGTACAGACAAGTGCTTGTTAATTGTTTGTTTTTGGTTTTTCTTCAATTCTTTAAAACAATACGAGAGAAAAATAATTGTGTGACTGTCTTAGAAGTTTGAATGTTGATTGTCTGAAATCCTTAGATGTTTGTGTTTATGCAATCATGATTTGATCTTCATTACATGAATTAAATATGCACGCTCAGGCTTATGCTTTGTGCAATGTTTCTCATTCCTCTAGCATTAAACAGCAATGCCAGCACTTTTCACATACAACATTTATTTTGTTTTGCTTTTTGCATCATGCATGTTTGTGATAAATTACTGCATTTGGTTAATATTTACAAAATCATGTTTATTTTTTTTCTCCAGGTAACAACTTAAGGCACGAAACTGCAGTTGTGATCTTGCATTTTATGTGTTTTTCGTACTTGTGAAGTTTGTGTCAATGAAATTGTTTGCATGTATTGTATCTGCAAAAATCAATTCGCAAAAAAGTAGTATATATTTTTTACAACATTCATTGTCAATTTGTAATATTTCCCTGAACACAGCTGTTTATGCATGGTTTGCACTTTTGAAAATGTAATACCGGTAGCTACTGTTGATTTATATGTTTGTTTTTATTATAAAATGTTTTTGTTATAAAATCCAAATGCTTCTAACAAACCAGTACTCAAATACCTTTACAAGTTGAAACGTGTATAAATTGTAACTATTTCCAGCATTTACATGAAAACTTAAAATTTGTTTGTTGTTGATAAGTAAGCATGCACTTAGTACTGAGGAATATCTGCAGTAAATTTTATTACAGGGGATAGCTGATTGGTATAGCATTAATTTCCAATACGCCCCTTGCCACACTTAGTGTGACAAGTCAAGCAATTTGTGCACGACTTTAATGGCAGCTTCTTGTCCAACCAGTTTCTGTTGGTTGGGCAAGAAGCTGACAGCACAGTGGTTGACAAATTGCTTGATTTGCCACACCACAAAAGTGCTTTTAGACAAATTGCTTTGATAGTTATTTCAACTTTACATAACGCTTCTTAAATTTTGGTTAGGTTAGTCAAATTTCGAAATATGAATAAATTTCACTTGATTTGTGTTATTTTTAATTCTATGCCATTCCCATGCTACAGTAATAGCTTTTGCTTGTGTTCAAATGAGTAACAATTCAAATACTTTAATGGTATTATAGTAGCCACTTACCTACTTTTATCCAATAACCACAAAAAAATCTTAATTTAATAAATGTGTACATGAGCACACAAACAATCACATGATTTGTACTTATGCTCACATCTTAAGTCGCAATCCCTACACGCCCATTCTAAGGGAATTTGCAGCCTAAGTTCGCACATTTGTTGTACATGGCTTCTTCACACACAAAGCCCAAGTACTTGCACCATACACAACTTTTACAATCATCATTGTGTATTTGAACTTGAAGATGTTTTTGGACTAAAACACATGAAATTAGTGTATGTGTGACAGCAGATGTTACAACTGCAATACCTATCCAAGAATGATTTTTGATGATTGTGCATGAACGAATGAAAAGAATTATAAATTTGCTTTTGAACTTTGACTCGAATATATCAACACCCAATTGCCATGTTTAATATAAGAAGATAAATAATTTGGCTTTGATGGGTTTCAATCTGCATTAGCTTTTAACTATGGAATTAACAGTGAAAGATACATAAATGAAAATGAATTACCACTTTCGTATTTGTGTATCTCATAATTGAAAACCATTTCAATGATAATGTCTTGAAGAAGAGAGATCATTACATATCATCATACAACACTCACTAATTAGTCATTCAAAAATTGCTTCCATACAAGTGTTAAGCATTCTGTAAAATTGCTGATTAATATCTTGCCTTTACGTGAGTGGGGTCTATCATTACATAATATTGAGTGGCTTCTCTTACTGTCCCATGTTGTTTTATCTTTTAGTAATGTACTAGTATTTAGGTACAATAGATTGGGGCTTACTTTACAAGAAACTCTTTTATTGAGTGTTTTTTTATAGCTATATATATATATATAACATTAAAACAGTTTCATGTTTGAACTTTACTTAACTCCATGACATAATATTGAATTTGTGGCAGCCATAGTTAGATGTGAGTTAATCATAGTCATGTGCTCTATGAATAAGTGATGTTTAATTATGGCAAAATACCCCCAAAAAAGACTACTACTGTACATCATTTTGAAGTTAGCTGTTTTTTATACCTTGCTGTGTTTGATGACACATTTGAGATTTAAATAAGCAAATGTTAATGCAGTTGATTAAAATGAGAAATGTAAATGGGATAAACTTATCCTATTAATACATGGAAAAAAATGAGCTTAAATGCTGGATGTGTTTCAATCTCTGGAGAACGTTAGCAATTTGGTTGTTAGAAACATGTGTCCATAAGTGCAAGGCATGGTTAAAAAAATTGCTGCTTCATGACAAATTCGTTCGCACAATCTTGGTGAAAAAAGGATTTACTGCTTCAGTTTAGGTATTTGAGTTTCTAAAGAGAAGACATAAGTCCACTGACTTTCTACTTACTACTACTGACCCTGGCAACTTCATACATTTGGCTTAGATGTCACTTGTTATCTCTTCAACCTGTATTTTTCGCTACATAAATTTAGTCATTCCCAGTTTTCATTTTTTGTCTATGAATTGCCTATTTACATCATGCATATTAATAATTGGGGTTTCTAAATAGTTGAAATCAAAATACTATTATCTACACAGAAAGTAATATATTTATTTGTGAAAAGAGTGTAATTAATTTGTATTTATTAGAAATTGTTTATGATACACAACCATTTTCGTGTGTGAATTCTTCTTGCTTGCATGCAATTTGCTCTTACTTTTCATGTTCATATCACTATCTATCATGCATTTTTTCAATAGTGACTTCTTTTCCTTTGTTTCAGTGATGTGGTCTACTGCTGCAATTTATTCATGCAAGTTTTCCTATACACTTCTCAAGATTGTCTTTGTTACATTCTGACCATTGCTTTCTTCAAGATTAGATTGTGTATAGTTGTACTATCGTACTGAAAAAAAAATTCCCGTTTTTGTGTCAATGGTCAATTTGATTTATGAAAAGAATAAGTTTGATTTTCTGGGTTTCATGTACAGTGTATTGTGCATATATTTTCCACTTGCATATTTAGTTTTGTCATGAGCAACAATTATTGTGCAAGAAAAATAACCTACGTATAGTAAAAAATGCAGTACTGTACTGTATATGGTATAATAATAATAATAATAATAATAATAATAATGATGTATGTAAATATAATCAAGCATTCCTTTTATATGATAAGATGATGTGGTATATGCTCTAATTAAGCAATTTGTACATAACTGATCTTATACTATTGTGCCCTTATAAAGTCGTGTTAACTATGGTTCTGCATATGGCACAAGATTCCAATTCTAATACTGTAATAATGCACTTGCTGCTTAGTTTTTATCCAATTTGTAATTTTGTTTTTTATTAATTCTGTATCTGGGACAATTTACAGTTTATGGAATACATTAGTACTAGCATACCTTCAGTTTCGTTTGTGTTTTGATGAGCTTGCCTTCTCATGTTGTTGTTTACTTTGACAGTTATTGCCAATTTTTTTCTAGCATCTACACAGCACAATTGACCCAGAAACAAGATCCATTTTTAAGTAACAATGGGTTGAAATAAGGCTATAATGTTTCAAGTGATAGGAAATCGGTTTGGTTCATCACATAGTGATAGATTAGGTTCATCACATCTTAGTCTATTAAACAGATCAAATGTCTTGCAGAGCTACATTGATTGCATTCTTGCATCAATATTCTACTGTTGATTTTTTGTTTCAAGAAGTTCAGATAATGTTCATTTACGTTGGTAAATGATTGATCTAACAAATACACTTGAACTTCCTCAATTTGGCATTCCATGTTTTAGGATTCTGCTGAATTTACAACAAAAAAAATACATTATAGTACCGAACACTAAACAGGTGAAATGTTTTGCAGTGCGCACATCTTCAGACAAACTAATCGGTAATGTTAGTAACATCAAAAGAATTGGCAAAACTTATGCACGGGGCTGGATTTCCCCATAAGGCCCGGGCCTAGGGCGGCCATATTAGGCCAAAATATAAACAAAAATTGAAAACCAAACTGTTATTGATCATTAGTGGTATAGTTAATTTAAACTTTTAATGAACAGTGGAGTGTAAACACCCACTACTGCATGTTCATTTCTTTTAATGCATAGTTAGAAAACTTGGAATTACCTATACGATACCAAACAGTATTGGGTTTATGAATCTCAATAAGTATAATAAAATCAACATCAGCCAACACTGATGCAATAACCAGATACATTCCTGGCAATTATTTCGTTCATTGGCTACTGTTTGGTTTGAAAATGGACGAGTTTCTGAGTCTACTAATGTGTTGTATTTTCGCGAATATAAGATGCATCGTATACAAGATTTTACACAAGATGCTCCTTGTCTTATATTCATGGACATTGTGTATGAATTAAAATAAATAATTAGATACAATAAACAAAAATCAGTATTTATTATATTACAGGTCAAATATGAAAAATTATATGAATAAGCAAGTTATTTGCAGCCTTCAGTGTCATCCAGTTTCATTATTACAAAACGCATTACAATTGGATCCAATCACAACTTATTGTTTTATTTTAAAGTAAGGTGTTTCTTATGTTCATTTCTCATGTGCTCGTCTTTGCGTTCTATATAATTCATTTTTTAATCAAAAAACTTAAAAGTCGCATCTTATATTCGCAAAAATACGGTATCAAGCTGAAAATAGCCCTTGTGTCCAATTACATAATTTCAATTTATTGTTTTACATAGCAAATATGCTCATTGTTTTTTTTATTATTTATATATTGTGTTCTTACTCTCAATATGAAAGAAGATGAAAGATTGTTGACTGTTGGATGATTTAAATTGATTGGTGAATCTTGTGCTATAATGAGTGTTAAAAGAAGAAAAGTAAACTTGAAGGTTTGCAAAGCATGCTTTTGTTGATGTAATCAATAATAAACAACTGATTGATAAATCAGTTATAATTGGCCAACTGACTCCAGTGGTCATCGCAAACTCGTTAACAAACTGGATGGTAGACAACCAGTTGTGTTTGTTCACCTATAACTTTGCAAGAAAAAACAATTTTTTTAAATGAATTTTTGGTATAAATATTTGAGTTTCCATACTTTCTCTAAATTGTAAAAACATCATAACATTCCCTTTGTCATTAATGTCGGCATTAACTTATCGATTTGATTTTCACTTGAATAGTGAAATGAGCTTGTGTTGAGATCACACGCAACTTATTAGTCATTTATATTAATGGTGATTATGAAGTTTTAGGAATAGCATTTGAATATCTTATTTTGTAATAAGTTTTTCATTTTTTTCTACGAGTCTCTTTTGATCAACAAAAACAATTTATCATTTGGAATATGATTGTCATTTTGTAATTGTCATTATTAGTGATAAAATCATTGTAGTAGTGGTGGGTGAACAAACATTGCAATATGTACTAAATGGCCATGCTAGGCAATTTAGTAAGATCAACAAATTTTAAAGATTTTCCACATGTGTTTTTGCTGCAGTTGATTACCAATCCTGGTGGTACCATTAGAAGCATTCTAGAATTGTAATTTTTGAAGGTAATAAAGTTGTAATATCATAACTGTTGTAAGCAAATTTGAACAAGCTAAGGATGTGGTAGATGATTACAACAATCAGCATTATGGATATGCATTAATGATGTAAGTTAAAAGTGTGATGTGCAAAATAAAACTACAGTACAAACTTATGAAATGTAAGCTTTGCAAGTGTCAACTGATTACGAGACTCGCGTGGTTTTTTTGGTACTTATGTGCTAAGCAACATGCAGCGTAACAGCCACAAGAAAAAGAATTGCTTGTTATAACTGGTACATGAAGTTGTGCAAAGCCAGAGTGAGAATTGTTGCACTCAGTGGCAGCAGACCACTATAGGATTCGATATTTGGATTTTATTTTAGAAGTAAGCTTTTTTTTTTAATTAACTTAAACTGGTGTCTACACCCATATGTGGTGCCCCCATGTCTCTGGCTTAACACATAAGTACTGCTATTTTTATCCATTGTTTGTTAATGATTAAAACAGTTGAAAACAAGGATGTCAGTCGGGATAAAAGATTTTTTATTTCATGCTGATTTTTATATTCAGCTCATTGTAAACGTATTTGAAGTGTCTAACTCTTCATAATTGATGTCCATGGAAAGATTCCATCAGAAATTGTTGTGATAAACCATAGCATGGTTCTCTGTATTGTTCTTTTTTTCAGTGATTGAATGTAAAAAATGCTATCATGGATAATCAATATGTTTGTTTATTTGGTAAGAAGTTCAGATGAGTATTGGATTGTATGCTGACGTTGATCTGCCAATTCAAATCGCCCTAGCTACCAATTCGACTAATATCAATTTTGACTTATTGATATTGATCATAAACTGAAACAAACAGCAGACATGCTTGTTGGCATAATTCAAACCTGCACAACACATGGCCCACTTGGATTCGCTGTGTGGTCCACAGCTACTTTGGTACTAAATTAAAAAAATTATCAATCCAAAAAATTTGTTGGTCGAATGACAGATACAGGTAGTTGATAGTGTCCATGACTAGTTTATTTATGTGGCCCACATGCGTTTTCCTTGGAGCAGTTTGGTCCATTTCAGTTTACAAGTTGTGCAAGTCTCATATAACAAGCATTGCAATACAAAATAAATGGAGGAGAAATAAAATGAACCCAAAGAAAGAATTACATAAAAATCAATTGACCATTACAGTTGGAACACCTGATTGCACCACTTAGACATCGTGAAATACGTGGAATTTATATAGCTAAATGCTACTACTATTTGCCATTCAGGCAAACTATATGCTGCACATGCAAATTCTTGCTTATCTGCGAAACAGGTTAAAATCTTCTGAACGTGTTTCAACCCAAGCTCACCGTCTTATTTCCATCTCATCACTTGCTCGCATTTTGCTTTCCTAGTGCAACACATGCCCAGCAGAGAGATATTCCGCACCATTGAAAATTTAGCTGTCATTATGTAACATTTAAACATAGCCTGTATGATGTTATATGGTAAATGCTAATTGCTAAGTTCTCTCCACCATTTGTACAAACTGTATCTAGTGGCTATACATTTGTGGCAAGTAATTTTTTAAGATGTTAAAGTAATTCTCACTCGTACAAGGTTTTTTCGATGTTAGAAACTACTGTCACGATACGTAATAAGTCTCCACTTTAATTCAGATTTTTTCATTGTTTTTTTATTATACCTACATTCGTGTTTTTTATTCCAAAATAATGATTACAAAGTATACAGTATCAATAATATGGTAATTAAGACTTAACACAATTATTCCACGCAACTCTGGCAACATGTGGTTAGCTGGGATAAACTGTCTATGCTTGGAATTCGACAGTCGGAATTCGCCACTGCCAGCGACACTTCAGCATCATGGTATTGGGTATCAAACACGGGTCACTACCTATCCCGAAACCCACTCACCACAGCGACAGCTTGGTCTCGAAACACTCAAACGATGCAGTGTAATAAAGAAAAACTGATCATGAAGGATGTGAACGATATTCATTTTGGGCAAAGTAACATGAAAATATTCGAACATGTACTTAAATCTAATGCAGAATTCATTATTTTAAATCATGAGATAAAAGCATGTTTTTTATGACAATGGCGTGGCAACGTTTATGAAAAACTGACTGCTGCGGGCGCTACAATGTGCCTGTGAATGCTGTATGCACATTTCAGATTCACATAGGCAAACTGTTAATTGCACATTTGATAATTTGTGGTCTCTATGACATGGCTATATTCAGCGATAGCTTAACCAGAAGGATTACTTTGTCCTCTCAGTTATTCTTGGAATTACATTACAGTTTCCAAGATTAAAAATGCTAAAGCTAATTAAACTGTGAGATCAATGAACGTGTGGGAGTGGGGAAACATATCAATCTCTTGCAGGCCTTACCGTACCAATAATCGAAGCAACTACTCTAGTTACATACAGCATTCAGGCTACTGCTAAGGCTATCCGACGGTTATGGTAAGCCCTACAATCCTGAGCATCCAAAAATATATATGTATATACTACTACTAGTGTGATTGTTATTCAGATTAACATTAGTCTTGTGAAAATAACTACTGAAAAGTTCCACTTCAGAATAACTAATGTTAAACAGTTGTGATTTCTGTGTTTGGTAGTTTATATTTAATCAATGTCAATCGTTGTTGAACCTCTTTGAAATTACTGCTGATGAACGCATGTGAAAATCACATCACGTTCCCAGTTTCATTGATGTTTTAGGATGATGTGAAAACTATCCAGTTTAAAAACTTTAGTATTGTCCAACAGTGTTTGTGTCTCTACGCAATGGGGCCAAAAAGTGTGGGAATATAAAATAACTTCAAAAGTTATTTTTTTATCACAAATTTATCAAAAACTTTGTAGGCTTTTCGTGGGTATGTTCGTAGGCCCTAAGCACTATGCCCACTTGGCTTAATGGATAAGATGGCCACGGCCCTGATTTGCTTGAGCATTAATGTCAGTTTATCTTGAACTAAGGTTTCTCCACAAAATGTCACACTAGTAGATGCCAGGAGTTCAGAAAGAAGGTTTAAGCTGGCCAATCACCAGAATGATAAGTTCATTCACAGGCTTTCGCAGCATATGGTACCAATTTCTATTGATACACTTTTTTTTCCAAATAGTTGCCTATTGGGTCTTAGCTCTATTACTATTTGGCTACAGTGTAAGTGTGTGAGTTTCTTCTTTTCATTTTGCAAGCAGGCGTAGCTTTTTTCTGGATGGTTCAACATCGTCATGTAACACCAGAAGGAGAAAGGGATGTTGATGATGAAAGGCTGCTGTGAAAGGCTGCTGTCAATTTTAAACCTGTCAAATTGACGGATTCTTTAAAATAGATATTAACATATTATAGCTCGGTTTTTAAAAACTCTTCTCCGGCACATAGTAACCAGCTAGATCAGAATTTGATAACATGAATTATAATTCAGGGATGGTTTAATCAGTTAAGTTTAATTAGGTTAATCCCTATGAGCAAAAATATTTCTATTGTTGATGATCCAGAAACGAAACTGGTTGGAACAGCAACCAACCAATCAGTCAGTCAGGCAGGCAGCTCAACAGGGTTTTATTATAGTAGATAGTTGATAGAGAAAAATTGAACATCTGGTGTTGGAGGATCTCAATAAAAAGGAAAAGTCTTGCAGATTTGGACTGTGTATGAAACATTACAAAAGGTGGGGAGTAGAGACAGGCTGTGGTGTGGGTATGTGTGACTTTTGTTAGCTTAGTTGCAGTCTTTGAATAACAGCACTTGCTAATTTTGCCACTGCCAAACTTGTTTTCAAGTTTTTCTTTCTCTTTCACATTGCTAAACACTGAATCAACTGAAAAAGAATGAGACCATCAAAGTATTAAGATGTGTAGCCTTAGTCTACACACTGTACGTGCACAATATTAAGATGTAGATTTTAAAATCTATTCTTCGACTTTCTTCAGTGCTTCGGTCCCAATTGGGACGAACGAGTAAGGTATGCCTGTATGGATATTTTAACTTGTTACTCTACACACATTTTGCTGGGTGTACAATATGAAAGAATGCAATTATCAGGATAAGTTAGTTAATGACTGTACATGGTAAAATGCTAAGAATAAGGATAATCTTTGCTAACCTTTAAAGATACCTTAACCTTCACTAACAGACCTTTCATGTTTTCCAGACTCATCTCTGAATTTACAAAACTACATCCTTATAAATGATTGGAAGAGAGAGGCAAAATGAAAATATTTTCATGAAAAATCGTGTACATAGCTGTGGTAAGGTTTATACACATAGAAATGAAAAAGTAATAATAAGCAAGATGGTTTATCTGAATATTTAAGTACAGTAAGTCTAGTGAATAAAGCTCCTTGTGCAGTCGATTTAATTATAAAAATCCCACATTAATTTATTGTTAAAAAATGTTCTCAGTATTGCTAGGAGTGAAATTTTAAATCGACGGAAATTATTTTTATCATGTTTTTATAAAAAAAAATGTTATACATGCATTTGTTGCAGCATTGCAGAGTGTTTGTACTATAATGTTTGATTATGTATGGTTATGTATGATTTCTATATAAATAAGTGAAGCAGATTGCAATGGATAATTTCATTGCAACAGTTAAGGAAATAAATGGTTGATGCAAATATGTAAAACCGCAGCAATTCTTTTTTATGTTAGGTAAACAATCATATGTTAATGTAATGGTACGTACATGCAAGTTAAATGTTCTACAATTTCCGACGTTTTGTTGAGAATAAGCAAAAATGTAATTGCAATGCACGACTTGACTGGTTAGGAACATAAGTGAAGCATTTGAAGTTAAACTCTTTATTTCCTGTTGATAGAATTGGAATATTCCTTCATTCCTCATTATGCTTTGACCAGTAAAATCTTAAGCTGATTTTGGAATTGTGATAAAATTCTACCCTTGGTTAATTTTGAAAGTATTGTCTATACTCTATGGCATCGGTTCTTAACTCGTGGTCCAGGGGTCCACGATGTCCTTATAAGGGGTCCGCAAAGGATTGAAGAAATGTTATTATAAACTTATTATTAGGGCCCGGATGTTTATTCATTTATAAAGCCTGAAATATGCATCCATTTATGCATGTAAAAGTACCAAAATATGCATTAATATGCATTTATTTTA
>JAQIWH010007461.1:0-11423 GCA_034695005.1 Cryptops parisi
ACAAGACTGTATACAGTATAAAAATAAATAAACGTAATAAAAAAATAAAAATATTGAAAAAGCAGGGCCTTTCCAGCCCGGGCCCTAGTAAAATGCGGGCCCTAGGCAAATGTCTTAGTTGTCTAGGCATAAATGCGGCCCTGGGGTCTTAGTACAGTATAACGGCAAAATATTTCGACTGTTAATTCTGAACACAGAATCATGTGCCCAGGACCGTTTTAAGTAGATAGAGGGCCAGGGTCCTATTAATGGCTAGGGCCCACCTCCACCCAAATGATAGTATCATCTACAAAAAGTTCTCAGAAAAGTAAAAAAGCAACTTTTATAGGAATTTATTTTCTGATAAAAATGTTTTATTCATGATATCGAAAGCAAGTATATACTCTGGTCCCTCAGACTACAATGAGAAGTATTTATGCTCGCAGAAGAATTGATATCAAAGCTTTTGGGCCCCTAGCTAACATGGGCCCCAATGCCTTGCATTGGCATAGTTACGCCACTGTGTGACATATTAAGACCTTTGCCAATCACTGAATATGGTAACCAAACTGCTATCTTTTAGTTCTCATAAATCACTACTCACGCTATGCTGAAGTTATCCTCATCCCTGACAAAAAAGTATGACTTGCCATCAACTTCCTTTGATGGCAAGGAAGTTGATGGATTTCAGTTTTCAGACATGGCTGCCCAACAGAACTTCTGAGCGACAGAAGTGCAAATTTTACTGCTGAAATGAGGAATCTGTTGAATTATTGGGATTAAGAAAAAACTTTTACTTCACGGTATAGACCCCAATGTAATGGTGTGGTAGAAAGGATCGATAGACCTATCATTAGAATGTTAACTCAAGTAGTAAACAAACAAGGTAATGACTGGAATGATTTCGTAGCAAACACTGCATTTGCCTACAACACTGCCATTCAGATCCATCAATGAAGTGCCTGCTTTCTTGGTGTTTGGTCGTGACTTAACACTACCCCGAGCTAAAATATTGGTGTTGTCCCTAAGTACTGTCAATTTCTCCACACCAATGTGTAAAGATATCACCACCGAGCCTTACACTGGAAGACTAGTGCTATCTCTAACATAGGTTATCGGTTCATTAAACTTTACGTTAAATGAATTCTTAATTGAATTAGATAGCTTTTGACTTTTAATTTATTAATTTAGAATTAAATGGTAGATCAAGTGCTGTGTATTTTTTTGTTTTATGGAAAACCATTCAATTATTTGTTAACACAAGATTAGAATTTAATTTCTACGATTGATTTTAAAATGCACTTTTCTGTTTCAAACTCCAATGCTCAGCAAAAGTTCGGATGTTGCCTGCTCAGTCCAAGCTAGGTCTATTGTCATAACTACAGAACTAAAGGCTTATCAACTTACGATTACTTGGATGATGAAATATAAAAAAGATAAGAAAAGTTTTCAAGATCAGGAATGGACTGCTAGTCATGCAAGATGGACTACAAGAACGCATCTTAATACCAGAAACTATGAAGAATACAGTTCTGCGTACGTGCCATGATGACAGTAGCCATTGCGATTTTGTGAAAACATTGGTCAAGATCAATCGATTGTATCACTGAAAGAATATGATTTCAGACATGAGAGCTACATCACCACATGAGAGCTGTGAGAAAGCAAACCGAAAAACCACCCAGACAGGAAAATTGATCCCAAGAAAATTCCTAGTGCCAAATAAATTTATGTCAATGGATAATTTTGGACCAATTCCATGTGACATGTGTTGCTGATAATAGACCATCTAACAAGATATGTAGCAGCAGAAGTGGGGATGTCCACATCAACCAAGTATGTGATAAGTTTCCTCGCGCAAGTTTGGATTTCAAGATTCTCCGCCCCAAGAATCATCATAAGAACAATGCAAAAGGATTCAAGTCTAAAAGTCTTAGAATTCTCCAAACAAATGGGAAATACTCAAGTCAATTCACCACCCTAATGGTTAGAAGTCAAAGAGTTGATCAAGGAAACGGTTAACTCAGTCAAGCAATACCTAAGAAAAGCGAGCACCAGACGAAATGGATCTACAACCTACCAACGACCAATTATGAACATAAATGCAAACAGTCAACTTCCAGATACTCACCATTTGAACCGATGTACGGGTTTGATCCAAGACTTCAAGGAGAGCTGAATCTAGCGGTATATAAAACGGAAATCGGCAGATCGATATCGTTTTAATGCCGCCGCCATAAAATGTCGTTACGTTCAATAAGTAGACTCTTTCTCCGCCGCTGTGGAACGCAAATTCCAAATCCAGCATGATTCGCCAAATGGTGGAAAAGCTGAAGGTCGGCAAATCGTCATCACCATTCACAGCACGTCACAGCTTTTCAGTCAGAAAATCATTCATTCGATGGAAGCCGTGCACCTTTCATCAAATAGCCGAAAGTGCGAACTCGGCTACTCTTTTTCCAATTCTTGGATTGCTTGTTAATAATGTAATTCCAGTACAAATGTTGATAAGATGAAAAGTAGAGGACAGAAGACAGAATTTGTCTGGACAGAACACATTCAAACCCAGCTTGTGTAATATAAACAAACCCTGAACCTAATGTAGGTTAGAACTTTGAGTTTGTAATGACAAAAATACCATACACAGCTAATTAGAAGAATCTTTATTACATGTGAAAATTGATGAAATTTGGGCAACTTTATTCAGGATTTGCTTATCGTCATCCCTAGAAAAAATGGAAACCATAAGTACAAAACAAAAGTCAAACTTCAAGAAAAAATAAACTTGATTCTAATACACTTACCATCTTCTCTTGTTTACAGTGCTTAAAACTGTCAATATAACTTTTCTAAACCTTTGACGATAATTATGGAAATTACCCAGCTTTTCAATTATTGATAACACCTGCAACTAAAAAATTTCAGAAGCTATAACAATTGCATTATTAAACTTTTAAAAGATAAGCAATTACAAAGAAAACACCTGCAGTAAAAACGATGAAAAGATTATATAGTGGAAAATTAAAAACAGTTATGAAAAGCGTCATGCTTTGATTGATAATTACCATTTCATGACTACTGCAAAGTCGTGACTGACAATACAAAAATACCATTTTGAGGCAGTGTGTTTTCTCACAAATGTCAACATCACATTGATCACGTATTCCATCAATTAGCAAATTGAGAATCCATTTTCTATGTTCTCTGAACTGAAAAGATACAACAATTAGAATTATGCCTTGAGAATAACATGACATGCTGATTTGGAGCAAAAATAAAACTAGTCATCAGATACTGAAATTAATTTACAAGTGTAAAGCATGTTGCACACAGAGCGATTTGGGAGCAAAATGGGAGTGCAAGCGACATGGACGCAAAACGAGGGACCAGTGGTGACGTCACCTCGTCGCAGCCCATGCGACTTGCGTTCACAAACACCACGTGATACAGATGCGACGCGACTAAAAGTAGCTCGCGTCCCTCTACGTAAATTCCAAACTGTTGGAAAATACATAGGCTAGGAACCAATCCCGTGCTACCTGAGCCGCAAAGAATGCTGGGAGTATATGCTGCATTCCACATGTGTCGCATGTTAGATTCACGCAGTAGACGTCATATGAAGGTGTGGTCACAAAAACATTTACCAGCAAATCACGAGAGAGGTCTACGTAGTCACGTGAATTGTGAGAGAAAGCACTAGGAATTGTGAAACGACCTTCATGGGTTGCGACAGGAGAAAGCGAAATCCAGTTTTTCGCGTCCCGTGTTGCATGCTACTATTGAAAAAACGTGTTTTCGCTCCTTTGTCGTTTGCCTCTGAAATCACTCTTTATGTGTAACACGCTTAAGAAATAAGTATTTGGTGTTTATAGAACAAATAAGTCTTTGAATAAATGAAATTTCATGAAATGGTGTGAATTTTGTTTGTATTAAATGTTTGTGATGAATCTTTAATAACAAGCATTAAACAAAATTGACTAATCTAAAGTTTCAAAATAAGTATTATAAACTACTTGTTTGGTAGAGATGATTTTTACCGTTTGTGTTTTTTTTAGCTGTTCTGTTTAGTGACCTTATTATAAGTATCAACAAAGATACCCATAAAAACAGTATAAATTAGTGACATGACAAAATCATACATAGAGATACTATATTATAAAAATTGAATAAATAGAATTTATAAAGTTTGTGTGTTCCATAGGCGGTCTGTGAGCATAGTTATAAAACCTCACGTTCATAAGAATCATAATTCTAATTTTTCAAAAGCATGCTGATTTTGTTAAGTTTGTTATGCACCCTAATGACTAAGCAAGTAGACCTAAATATTAGTTTATGTGAAAGAATTTAGTTTATGTGACCCATATGGACTCCTAATAAATAAAAAAAATACCTGGTGAAAGTCAGCACTGTGAAAAAGTTTCAGGAAATCTGGAACACGGGATAGTTCAAAACGTGGCTTCACAAAAAGAAAGGAGTAAACTGGCAAACTCATCGAATTATCTGTAGAAAGATAAAAAAATTGTAAAAAGGTATATTTCAAATATAAATGGCGTAATTATACCAAAAATGAAAATTTAATATTGACATACTTTGTTCCACCAACAGACACGACGCCTTGGCCAAACAAATACTCCACATATTTGAAAGTTTCATATTGGGTTCTGATAAACTAAGCGACAGAGATTTCAAAAGTTGCAACAAAATACGGTGTTTCAGGTACCTACAAGCAAAAAAATAAATATCTTAATCAAATGTTCACCAGGAAAAAGTTTGACTTAAGATGACAACCCTTAGTTAAAAACATTATCGAATACAATGGTTTTCAACCAGTGTGCCGCGAGTATCCTCCTAATGTGCTGACAGTTGTTCATTGATGTGCAGTAAAGGTTATTTTGTATACTATATTATCGACAAATAATAAGGCTGAACATCTTTGTTTTGCAAATAGAAAAACAAATATACCACGCGTTGTCACTGGTTTGAGTAACTAGAACAGACGATTGTCCGAAATCTACAATGTATACCCCCCTTCCCACCCATGCATACATCAAGTGTGCCGTGAGAATTTTGCATGAAACTAAGTGTGCTGCCTTGAAAAAATGATTGAAAAACACTGATCTAATAATTACCGTGAAAACTCCAAATGAGGACATAACTGTACAAGAATGAAATATGCAACAGCTCGTATATGATAATCATTACTGGCAAATGCTGCAAATGCGACAGTTAGGATTTTAGATTCCAGTAGCCTTTTAAGATTGACAAAGTTCTCTGAAAGATAAAAAAAATAAAAATAAATTAAATATATATTTACAATATACAAAAAACAGTATAAATGCTACATGAAATACCTGGGCTTAGCATGTAGCTTAGAAGCGGCAAAATGAATCTGGGATCGTACATCTTTTTCCTCAATTCCTCATCTATTTGTAGATGCATTTTATCAGTCTAAAATTTGATTCAAAACAAATTATCAATATGCATCATAAGAAAAATTAAAGAAAGCAAGAATTAACAATCACACATGTTTCTTATTCTTCACTCTGCAATATACAGGCAATAGTAATGTAAGTCCATCATAAAATCTTTAAAACTAAGACAAACAAGAAGGGATTGGTATGAACACATTGATCCAATGCATAGCTCGGTTGTCCCAGAAGATGATTTGATACGATGAAATATAGGTTTTTCAGCCACATGTCAAAATCAGAAGTGCTCGATTTTGAGTTTTATTTGAGTGTCTCATCGGTTGAAATACCTACTTTCCATCGGCCCAAACCACCCCATGCGATCATCGGCCGGTTTTAGGCCAATCTTTAGCCAACCGCATCGTATGAAAATCACATCGTTTGCCTTAGTTATTTTTTATTTTTTTGGTAGATCATTCTTATAGACAGAAATGGAAGCTCATTATTTCATACCAACAAATTAGTGTGTGAATTGTGCTAGAAATCGTGAAATGATTTACCGGAAAGTGACTCCTTATTCAAATCAAAGTCTGTATGTAGTACATGGAATATATTCTATATGTAGGCTATATACAATAGCATTTAGAATATTTATCGTAGTATACAGTCTACATACTACAGTATACATGTACGGCAAGAAAGATCTACCTTGTTTACCATACTCAATTACGTCCCAGGCAGGGGTGAGCATATCAAGCATTCATCTTTATTTAATAAAGCTATGTTCAATGTGTTTAAAAAACCACATAAGGGTGAGACCTTGATCTTATTAAGCTTAATCTTGCAATCTACAGTATCACTCTTACAATTAAATGCATCAATTTTAGAATTGAACTCTTGTAGGTACAGGACAAGTTCGGTTAAGATTTTTCGAAGTTGTATTTAGACTTTACAACCAGCCGCTAGTGTTTTAATGGAACAACTGTGCTTTAGTGACAGCGCTTAGTGAGTAGTTCATAATAGAATAAAGCAATTCGTTTATTGTTTAACTTTTATTACTTAATATTGCTTCAATGGTAGAGCAACCGCAACATCTTTTAACAGGTGGATTAGAAATTTAACTTTATTATAAAAAGACCACCAGTACACCAGTCATAGTGATTCGAATTGTCAACCTTAACTGTTGTTTTAGTCGTTGTCAATTGCTTAATTAATGCTTTTGTTTGCTAATTATGAGGTAGGATCCAAAAGTTCAGGGAATGGGTTTGCACAGGAACCTACTTATATAGCAGACTGACGGTGATTGTTAGAAGATGGTAAGACATATTCCCCTGTACAGAGACAAAGTTTTATCCATGGTCGCTGCAGTACACAAATATTGTGACCAAAGAAAACAAAGGAAATGGAATCATAAGGTTTTGCACCCAGGCTTGTTAAAATTGTTCAAAATGTCTACCACCACAATGTCTTCCACCTCCTCGTTCTTCTTCTAACATTTAACAATTACCTAAGCTCAGCGACTTAACAACATTTCTGAATTCTGTCCATGTCGTTCCACATTGTTGGATGCTCCCAGTAAACAGTGGTTTACATGTCCCATAAAAAGACGTTCATTGGTGTTATATCAGGGGATTGTGGTGGCCAAGCCACTGATCCTACTCGCCTAATCCACCTCCAGATGAAAAGCTAGTAAGGTTACGCCCTGAGCCTGCTGGGAAAAATGTGTAGAACCGTGTGTTTCCATTTCCTATGTAAAATGTCCGGTCTGCCCTGGTTAACGGTAGAACCATACATGAATTCTTTGTGTCAACATTCGTAATTATATTTTTAATCCCAACATAAACCTGCCTTACGGTTATTTGAGAAAAATTGTCAAAGCTGTTAAAAAGTTTTCAAAAAGTATGAAACATGACATTACCTTTAGTTGAATGGTCAAAGGAAAATTCAAAGCAGTGAAATACAGCTTTTCAGGCTCAAACAAACGTAAAACATCATCCACTTTGGGTTCATTGTCCAATGTAAATGATAGATTCTTCTGAACAGAGTAATATGAAACAGCTGCAGGTCCCCACATGTATGGTCTATAAAAAACAAGCATGTGGAATAGGCACACAATAAAATTAACACAAGTTTGAAAACTTTCAATATTTTGAGGCTAGAACACTACTACAATAAATTATGAATTCTTACCTGAACCCGGACATAGAAATGTTCTGCTTCTCGTATACATGGATTAACTGTAATAGCAGCTGGTCTGAAAAACAATGTTATGCGTTACTAATGATAAATATGTAAGGCTTCTTCTAATTTTTCACAATGTATGCTAACAATGTACAAGCTCATTTCATTTAATGACTTTCATGTTAGTTAATGACAGCAATCCGTTCCAGCCTGACAGTCACTGACATGGTGACTACATGCTACATTACGTCTATGGTAATTAAGCGACTGAGCCAAATTACCACTCGAACATAATAGTAGCACATATATGATGACATTGAATATACAATCGTTACAAAACTTTTGAAATGGAAAAGCAAAATAACCAAATATATGTTCTTCATCAAATAATTAATTGTTATAATTTCAGTTTTATTTATGCTAATGTCATGGAAGCATTCGACCAGGAGGCTAATCATTTTGTGAATTATTATAGCAGTAAATTAATCAATACTATTAACTACCATACATAACAAAGTAATAAATAATAATTACAATAAATAAATAAATAAGTAAAAAAATATTCATGAGAAATAAAAATATCACAAGGTGATTCATGGCAGACTACCTCAAGCCCACTTCTCTTTCAACTAAGACGCATGATTTTGGGTATACGCGCTCATCTCTTGACATCTTGTCAGCAGTAGCTTAACCATTGTAACACAAAATATAGATACTGCACAAATACATTAAGGCCCATGAAGGGAAGGTCCTACAAGAAATGTCATTCTCCAATGAAATCACTAAGCAAGGAACCACTGTATATCAAAAGCTTTCCAGCCAGTTATTACAATGCAATTTTAATTTAAGTTTCAATAGTAAGGAAATATTCAATATCATTGTGCATCATTATACATAAACGAGTGACCCTTGGTACAATGTTCAGACTAAAATAATGTTCAAATGTTCAATGACATCCATTCTGTTTGAATCACAATCCTCACATTGAAGATTTAGCATCACGTACAATATTGCTAGTACAAATTCATACGTGGTATTACAAATGCCAACTCATTACCACAAAGTTGTCATACTTGGAAAAGTTGTCATACTTGCCAAGTTTAAGAAACAATGTTAAATGAACTTACCTGTTTTCTGAAGCGTTGCGTTGTAACATGAGAGGTAAAATGGTATGTGTGATGATAAGCAAAGTGAAGGCTCTACTGCCATTATTTCAATTAAAATTTCAACTAGCAATTCTAACAAAATAAGAAAAAGAAAGACAAATTAACACCATTTCAATCAATAAACAAGTTTGGAAAAAGCAATATACTCATGCTCAATTGAAAATCAGCAGTGTATCACAGAAATATACATCATGATCACAAAAAGCATTCACTAATTTGTTTGTAATATTTTACCTTTTTGTTTATGAAAAGCTGCTTCTTCACCCAGCATTATAGGGAAAAAACTTCCATGACCGAAAATCAAGTTGTGCAATAACTCAACAGGTATAGTTCTTTTTTCATTCAACCACTTCTTCAAAAAGTTTAACAGAAACTCCAAAAGGCAATACTTCTCTGCATCCCTAAAACACAAAATAAAAGTCTTAACCTTATGCAATGTTGCAAAACTTTTGAGATGACTTTGCAATGCTGGGATGGTTTTCATATAAGAAAAAATTTTTCTTTGAAAACAAAATGTAATTTTTACAAAAGTAACAACACTACTTTATACTATGAATAAATAAATAATGAAAAATAACACTGAATTTTTTAAATTCATAATGGCAATCTTAACAATATAATTTGCTTCGTCTGTCTGTCTGTATGTCGGTCACACTGAGATGGTAAAAATTGTCAACAAATTTTTTTTTATTTTCTTTTTGGTCGAGACGGTATTCGAACCCGGGTTCAAATGGCAGCTATAGCACTACCTTACCAACTAGGCCACTTGAACTCATACAACAGAACCTGTTTTTTACCACCTAAAAGCTTGACCGTTATTTTTGACGTGCATACCGCTAGTCAAATACATAATAGATTAAAACATGTGCAATTGCGAACTAGCATTGAGTAAGTGTCATCTTACTTGACACCAACTTTATTATCTACAAAAAGCATTCCACCTTACCTTAAGCTAGCCTTCAAAACTGTTGTAACCAAATCAGACCAACTGATTGTTTCAGTGATGCCAAAAACCAAGTCATATATGTGTGAACTTTCAAATTTCTAGACACAAAACGGGAAAACATTAAAATGATCCACTATTAGAAATATTAACTCATTAGTTAAGATAAGTAAACAAAGCTTGATTAAGCAAACTTACCGTTGAAATAATACTACACAAATTTTCAACTGACGCTGCAGCATAAGCAGTTGAGCCTAACTTCATCATAACATGCATCCCAATCATTGCAGTCTCCTCCATCAGATTACGTTCATGCAAGTAATCATTCTTTGTATCAAGAAAATTAATTAATCCTTGGGAATGGTTTGACAACCACAGTGCCCAAGCATCCAATGTAATGCTGGGAAGAAAATCCAAAAATTCCTTTACATCTGAAAATAAGCAGAATGGATTAAATACAGAATACAATCATACAAAAAACCGAATAATATACGGTACAGTATAATAGCAAACACTCACCTAGAATATCATACAGCAAAGCTAACTCTAAGAAAAAACATTGGAATTTGCATGGTTCATCAAAAGAATGGTCACTTTTAAACCATCTTCTGGTCATCTTCCATAATTTCTTGAAGAGTGTGGTTAATAAAATCTTAAAATTCCCTAAAATAAAATATGATACTTAAGACGACAGCTACACAATTTCAGCATGAATAGTGGCATACTCGCATTTTTCTCAAAAATAATGTAATTTTAATTTTGGCCATAATGTTTAGTGAATTTTCATTCAAGATCCTAATATTGACTGTCTCAAAAGCCACTATCTATTTTGGTAACATTAGATGAGTTTTTATAATAATGCCACACAGGCACATGTACTTCAGGTGAAAACTTGTGTATTTAGTGAAAAGTTAGTTTGTTTATATCGAATTTTGTACGTGATCATCTTGGCTTTCTCAGTCACTGGATTGGTCGTAGAAGAACACAACCAAGGGCAGCATGTCCACCCAATTTAAAACCATTTTTTGTCTTGAGTTCATTAAGCCATATAAGCCTTAGGTATAGATAGAAACAAAAAAGAATTGAAGGGCTCGGTGCCCTTCACTTTTTCGGTCAGCTCCACTTTTTGCCAAAAATCCTTTTTTTCAGTGGATGTAATTGTTTCGAAATTCTGCATCGTTTAATACAAGAAACAGGCCAATCTGGTACTCAGACACCGAGATGTTATTATATAGATGGCGCTGACAAGTCACCTGTTTGGTGCATAAGCCAAGTTAGCTTCACAGCTGAGCGACAGTTCTTTATTATTTGTTGTGTACTGATTTTAGAATAAACAACAAACAGCTCCATTTCACATTTTTTCACTGTGAAAATAGATATGCTACTATACATTACCAATAAAGCTTTTTTGCCCCAAGAAGTATTAATAAAATGATTTGTACATACAGTAGATTCTTGCTAATCCGGCAATTCCTAGCACAGAAGGGTGCCGGATTAGCGAGAGTGTCAGACTACTGAGAGGCATGCATAAAAAAATGTAATGTCTCATTAAACTTAATGTTGCATGTTTACTGTATGTAGTGTTAAAAAACATCAGTGTTGTAACCCCAACTTTTTTTAAATCATGACAGGAGGCTGGCAGGGTTTCCGTAAGTACGTACTTAAGTAGAAGTACTTTCTGAATAGGTACTTTAAAGTTCTTTAAAATACAAGTACCAAGTACGGCTCAATAAATGTACTTAAGGC
>JAQIWH010007462.1:0-11419 GCA_034695005.1 Cryptops parisi
CAAGCGAAGGTTAACCCAGAAACGATACAGTCCAGTTTCATTCATGGTCAAATTTAGGATGCATACGAATGTAGATGTAGGGGGAAACAAAGACCAAAGTACTCGATTTTATTGAGTTTAACGTCGATATTGACATCACATCCGTCACTCAATAATTTTAGTTATATAGATACACTGTATATACAGTATATATATCACTATATATGTGTGTGTATTGTATACTGTACATATAAATATAGACTCAATAAAAACTATCATCTCTGATGATCCAAACAAACCACATAAAGAGCCCAAGTTTGCGTGAAACGTTGATAGTTCTAAAACCATAGCTTCCAACACAGTCATCATAGGATGATGAATAATAGACAGTCGATGAAATGATTACAGTCTTTCACCCTCATGAACGTCTGTCGTCGACATGGCAGTGCAGACAGATGCTTACTCACAGGGGATGTATACACAGAAACCAAACATACGTGTATACACACACACACACACAAAACACAAAAAACCCGGTTATAGAAAATCAATTGCAAATAACTTTTCATCTATCATAAATAAAACCTTAACTGTACAAATTGACAAAATGTCATCGATAAATTTACAGTTAACAATTCACATCACTCTAAAGAAAAAAAACAAGTACCCCAGATTAAAAATACGCTAAAAAAATAGTTTCGCTTTATGCGAATTTAGATTCATTTATATATTCAACTCGGTCAAGGTGATCATTCATTGTACTACAATATACAATCAACAAAATACGTTAAACATAGCGTATTTAAATATATGCGATCTTTGAGTTATTCGATATTCGACTTATGCGAGTTTTGGGTAATCCCATTTTTTCGATTTTTGCAAGTTTTTTTTTATTTTTTATTACGGGTTATGCGAGTTTTGAGAAATTCCATTTTCGAGTTTTGAAAGTTTCGATTAATGCGAATTTTGATGTACGCGAAATTAGATCAGTGTAATCTTCGAGTAACGCGATATTCGATTTAAGCGAGTTCTTATAAATTCCATTTTCGAGTTGTGCAATTTTCCGTTCGATTTATGCAAATTGTGACATTGGACTTATGACGGTTTTCGATTTATGCGAGTTATGATACATTGAACTATTATGATATAATAATATACAGTATAATATCATAAACGTCTGTAGATGGCAGTATACAGATGTTTATGATAAAACATTCAATTCCCAGGTCACTCACAAACTCGAAAAGTCACTCACGACTGAAGCTAATATAAAGAGCATAATAACCACGTCACGTTAAATATTTATAAATATGAATTACATAAATCAAAATCATAAAATAAATATGCGAAGAGTGGACATGATTAAGGAACAAAGTGCCAAAATCTAGAAATATGAGAAAAACGCATTTTTTGTAATTTCTCTAAGCATAGGAATGTATTACTTTTGTCATCTTGCCTACTGTCAAAATTTAACCAGGGCTTGCGAGGAGGGATAAAGTAGAACATTGGCCATGACATACAGTGCTTATTTCATGCCAATATGTGAAAAAATAAAATAAACATGGTTTTTGACACTTAGATCCTTGATCATGTTCACTCGTCATGATTTATTTACAGTTCGATATGAAGGGTTGTTTTTCCAATTAGAAGCTTTAAAACTGAGTAATGATTCGAATCTCTTATTTCTTCCTGATTACGGTTTTTTCCCTTTCAAGATAAAAATTTTTTTAAAAAAAATAAATTTGTAACCTATCCTAGGGGTTCGGAAGAAACGTAAGCCACACAAGTACCAAGAAAAAAAAAAGAAAATAGACCCCCCCAAAAAACAAACAAACAAGGATATCGCTTTACAAAAGGAAGCTTAGCTTCCGATTACTTTGAGGAATGCGTCTTTGCCGCCAAGCCATTCTTCGGGCGGTGCTTTTTCAATCTGCACTCAAAGTTTCCAATTCCTTCATCGTTATAATACCCAATGACAAACGCAGAGTACAAAAAAATAAAAGAACATTGATACCACCCAAATTGACAAACAATTTTTATAGTTAAAAAAACACACGATACACGTATACGGTATACAGGGTGAGTCCAAAGTACAGTTCCGTGGAAATACTAAAAACCGTTCTATGGCTTAGACGGCGGCGCGCACGATGGGTGCCATCCCTTTTCGATTATGCACATTCAGCAGAACGTGTACGTGCCCATCTTTTTTGTTATGAATGTGATGTTATTCATACCAATCGGCGTTATTGTATGTCTGTTTGTTTGTTTTTACAATAGCCATCGGTTAGTTAATTATTGACTGACCCGTGTATTGTAAAAAGTATTACAATGAAAATTTTGAGTTTTGAATATAATAGCACCTTCGTAGGGATCTTTACAATGATATTTTAATTGACCTCGCATTGTTACAAACCAAAAATCGTATTGTTACATTGGAAACTATGAATTGTAGATACCAAGTCGTATTTATAAAGTTGTAGTCACTGGACCGTTTAGTAAAAATAGAGAACTGCCCCGTTTAGTAAGAATCCATTTTTGTTTTATTTATTTATTTTCAATGATACAAACAAAATATAAATTGATACAACAGTATTCGTTTTTCGTCTTTGGTGACGAAATCACCACACCGTGGTTGAATAACAGGTACCCCTTTTCATTTTATGAGTTGTGGAAAATGCTTTCAATAAGAATAAGAAAAGTAGTTCCAACATTGATATCGGAAGTAAAAACCCTATGAGGTTTTAGATAGAATTTTAAAAAAATCATTTCATGTTTGTTGAATGATTGTTGCTTGTTAGTGTTGTCTGTTTTTGTTTGTTATGTACCAATTTGGACCGTTAAATAAAAATAATAATATTACTAAGCTGCCCCTACAACAGCTTTGCTGCAAGTCACCCATACTACGCAGTGAAGTTAGTTCGGTTGCTGCATGGTTAATTTACATACGAATTTAAAGTTGCATAACAACTATGAACTAAAATAACTCCACTGAATAGCATAAATGACTTGTAGAGCAGCTGTTAACGCTCTACTGCTGTATCAATTTTTATTTCGGGTTGCGTTGTTGAAAAATAAATAAAACAAAAAGTAGATTCTTACTAAAATGGATACAACTTTCTAAATGGTAGATTACAACTCATAGTTTCCAATGTAACAACGCGATTTGTAACAACGCGAAATCAATGAAAATACCACCATTGTAACGACCCCTACGAAGGTGCTGTTATATCCAAAACTCCAAATTGTAATACCCTATTTTCGTGGAACCGTACTGTTGACTCACCCTGTATACATTCTCGAGGCAAACGTTCATTACCCTATAGACTTTCACAACAGACTTAACGCTGCCACTTCCATACAAATCTGGACACCAACATCCATCAAAAACAACAAAACAAGCAAAGCTACAAACAACAAAATATAACCATCGAACAAGACGAAGAAAATGCGCAACAACCATGTTATTGGACCTCATCAAGGTGATACCAACCCTAACTTAGGTTACCGGATACCATTGTTTTCTTTACTCTCTCTCTCTCTCTTTTTTATCTTTCTTTCCTCTACCATATCACAGGATTCCAGGGTCTTGGGTTTAGAACCCCAATTGGTAGCTGGACGACGACGTCTATAGTAAAAGCAACAGTTACCATAACAACTCTTCCCACTTGGTGGACAAAAAAAAAACCAACGTTAAAAAAAAATGAACTAAAATAAATATCTCTCACTAGCCATTATATATATAAAAAATATTATAATCATTATGTCGCTAATTAAATACAAACAAAAGATGTTTCGAATGAGCTCATTATTTTTCATCATCCGAGTACAAGATTTTCTTCAATTTGCCTTTTTATTTTTTTTATACTGACAATGATTATTATGAACCCTTGTTACGGGCGATGTTCATTAGAGGTGCAAACAAGTTTGTATGACTTTTTTTTTTAGACAAAAAATAGTTGTTTATTACACGAGAGCAAAATTTGTTTGTTATACTAACTTACTAAAAAGTTTGAATCGAAAATCTTTGTCGTCAAAAAAAAAAAAAAAGAAAGAAGAAAAAGACTTAAAAACTTCTCTTATCCAGATAATGTCAGATGTCACACAAAGATCATGAAAAACATGTCATGTTTGTCATCCCGTTGAAAAAAAAAATAACAGGAACAGGAAAATATCCTGAAGCAACAGTATTCAAGCGAGACGTCTAGATTTTTCTACGGAATAAAATGACATTCGAACTTTCTTTTTTAATACATCCTACTAATAAAAGAGCACGACCTTCCTCCTCCTCCTCCTACTACTCCTCACTAGTTATAACCATTGGACAAGAAACAAACATCACGTGGTTCTTTCTTTTGCACCTGGGTATAAAGAAAGAATTCTAGAACGTTCTACTGTGTAGCAGTGTCACTGTTTTTACTAGCGCCACCTCACCATGTGTGAAAATGCCAAAACTCATACCGAAATCGATACTCTAACTGTGACGAATATTGCGAAGCAATATGAGCTAAATAAATAAATAACTTTCCCGGCATTTTTGACAGACTATTTACTAGTTAACTGTAACTAAACAAAAATAATTTCAACACCCTTTTTTTTTTACAAATCTTTCTTCCAAATTTATATATTAAAAAAAAAATCTAAACTCGATTTATGCGAATTCCTTACATGCAATTCTCCTGTTATTGCAAAGAGAAAGTTTTTTTTCCAGATGCTCGTTATAAATGAGAAAAATTTCGCTATTATGCAATTTAATACGGTGATTAACTTGTGGACCACCGAACTAAAACGCGTAATAGCAAAATTAAAGTTTTTAAATTTTAAACAGTTGACGTTTGGCCACTTCGATTTATGCAAGGTGCGCACAAATCGCACAAAAAACTCGCATTAAATCGATTCTATTTTGTATACATTATACATATGTTTTTCGGCAATTTATAGAATTCAGGCATTTTATAGAAATCAGGCTATTGATACAAAAAACCATAGCAACAGTTTACTAAAATTAGTAGTCATACTCATAGTGTTAATCACGTGTTGCTATTTATCATCGAAATATTAATTAAAAGTGCCTAAAAAAAAAAAAACGTGTCAACAAGTGTCGAGACTCAACTCGTGAAAAGACGACATTTTTTTTCTATTATCACTTCGTGTGTTTATTGTTGCCTGAGAGACACTTGATTCTGCCACATTTAATTTTAATTCCATTAGACTCGTCGCACACCTTTTCAAAAAATAATTTATTAAAAATTGAAAAAAATAAACCATCACCACTCAAAACACGTAGGTGCTTTTTTTGTGTGTGTGTTATTGAACAAAAATTACACGTCTCGACATCGTTTCTCGGGTTTTCGATATTTTTCACAATCGATATTCACAAACACACACACAAAAAAAAAACATTCTGTCTACGGCACTTCCCCTTTTCGTATAAAAGTCATAAAAAAATTACTGAAGAAAAGAGTGCAATCATTCATTTTTCCATTATCGCGTAATTATAAGGCATATAACTGTATATATAAAGTCGTTTTGTTGTGTAGACTTTCCGACATAATTTTTGCATTAAAATAGAAAATCATAAAAAATATACATTTTTGTTATTATTATTATTATTATTAATGTTATTATCGTTCCCCATTCACGAAATGTCGTAACTTGTTATTATCTCCTTCTTTAACGTTCGGAATCAACTCACGCGATTTTATTTTATACGAACTATGTTGTTAAATGTTGTTCTTGGTAACTTGGTCATCGACGTTATACATTTTTTCGCGTAATAACGAGGGTTGGTATGTTTTATAATTACAAAAAATGTATACATATATATACATATATAACGTCCGATAAAAATCTAGTTGTCAAATAGGGAACTCATAATAAAATATTAAAAACTGGAAAAAAAAATATCGGAATGCCTATTTACAAAAAATATCGATATATCGAACGATAGACCATTATTTTTATATTAAAATTAATATTAAAATGCTTTTTTTTTTTTTAAGAATACGCTTTTATAAGTATAGAGTTTGCTTTATGCGAATTTAAAATTTATGCGATCTTTGAGTAATTCGATTCTGCAAGTTTCGATTTATGCGAATTTAGATTTATGCAAATTCAATATAATTTGTTAGTGATGTGATATTCGATTTATGCGAGTTTTAATTAATGCAAATTTCAATTTGAAAAAAAAAATCATGATTTATTTACAAAAAAATATCGATATATCGAACGATACTTCTGAATAATTTTAATAATAATTATTGAAATAAACAAATTAAAATAAAAATATTTATCTTCAAAACAATTACCATGCACATTCAAAATGCTTAATAAGAAATACGCTTTTTCGCTGTATGCGAATTTACATTTATGCGATCTTTGAGTAATTTTTATTCGATTCATGTGATTTTTTCAGTTATTCCGATTTATTCAGTTTGATTTATGCGAATTTTAATTTAGGCGAATCTACATCAATGCTATCTTTGAATAACTTATCACTCGATTGATGCGAATTTCGAGTAATTCCAAATTTCAGCAATTTTTTTTTAATCAATTTGTGCGACTTTTGTTAAATTTATTACTTATGCGGTTTTCGATTTATGCGGTTCTCGGTTTTTTTGGAGAGTTTTTTTTCCATTGGACTATTCAGTATACTATTATAAACGTCTGTAGATGGCAGTATACGTTCAATTCCCAGCTCACTCACTCACAAAGTCACTCACAAGTGGAGCTAATATAAAGCGATATCATCGATATATCGAACACAACTCAGAATAATCATTAAAAAAAAAACAAAGTTGAAAAAGTTTGTTAGAAAAGTCGAATTCGCTACATTTTCAATCAACATGTTATTTTGTCATGTTATTAAAATTATCTTTAATAACGGCAATTTCATACAGTACGTCTACTTCGAACCGACAAATAAAAAATATTTGTCATATCGTGTCATTAATGTCGTACGTTTAAATTGCTATTGCAAACCCATTAAATATGTTTCTTAGTGACAAATATTCGATATAATAAAAGAAAAGAAAATTCAAATAAACCACAAACGTTTTATAAGCTTATGCATATAAACATTAATAAACGACACGAAAATTTATAGTTTCATAACAGACAGACAGACATGTTTTTTTTTAAAAAATTATTAATTCAAAATTTTTTTCAAAAAATAATAATTTATTCTTTTTTTAATTAAAATAAATCAATTTGAAGTTATAAACAAAATTTAAGCCTCGTCCGTTATCATTTTCCATTTTAACTAAAGGATGATACAAATAACAAATTTTTGATGTCAAATAACTAGTTTACAGTAGTACATAAAAGTAGAATTTATACTGTATATGAATATATTTGTAAGCTATATAAAATTATATGAATATATAAGCTATATCAACATAAACGTTAAAAATAACTGTTAGTGACAATCTACGAAATCATCGATATTTACATTCAATAAAAATCGTCACGTCGATAAAATTCCACGATATTTTTTACACGCATTGTTATATAACTATACTATTACAGCCTTTATTGATTCACACTAGTTAATTGCATTAACTCAACGTTCCGTTTATAATAACCTTCCCAGATTTTTTTTTACTAACAACAAGTCAAACCAATAAGCTATCACGAACACTCAAAATGATTAAAAAATCACCCGTGACACTGAATTACGTATGACGATTATAACATGAAAAACAAGTACATTAAAGATGCTTTTTATTAATCATATTCTTTATATATACCGTCATATACAGATGTACTGTATTATACATACTGTGTACATGCAAAAAATAAAATTTTTGATTTCTGAATGGTTTCATTTATTCGAATTAAAATTTTATGCAATATTTTTTGATTGATTATATATTCAATTTATGCGTGTTTTGAATAATTCCCATTTTTTGGTTTCTGAACGTTTTGATTTATGCGAATTTTTAATTTATGCAAATTTCTATTTACGTGAATTTTAAATTATGCGATCGTTAAATCATTCGATAGTTGAGTTTCACGAGTTTTGAGTAAATTCATTTTTAATTTTTATGCAATTTCCGATTTATTTATTTATTTATTTATATACGAATTTTTTTATACATTAAACTTATGCGGTTTTTGATTTATGCGAAAAACCTTATAATTTTAGTTTATTATGTACCAAGTTTCAATTTTGTTTGTCACTTTTTGTCTGTTTTCATTTGTATGCTTATTGTTCTACTGGAACGTATAATATTAATAATAATAAATAAATAAATAAATAAATAAAAATAAATAAATAAATAAATAAATGAAATAAATTTGTTTTTAAATTTAAATAAATATAAATACAGATATATTGTACGTACAGTACTTAGTGTACAAAAAAAGTTTTTGATTTCTGTTCGTCTCTATTTACGCGAAATTAAAACTTATGCAATCTCTAATATCGATATTCAATTTATGCGTGTTTTGAGTAATACCATCTATTGATTTCGGCAAATTTCGATTTAATTATTTATACAGTATATGCAATTCTGTTTACGTTGAGATTGTTTTTATTTATGCGAAGGACTCAATGCGGTCTTCGTTTTATGCGTTTTTGGTACATTGGACTATACAGTATATTCTCATGAACGACCGTAGACGGCAGTATACGTTCAATTCACAGCTCTCACAAACTCACAAGTGAAGCTAATATAAAGAAAAATCTAAATTCACTGCACTCTTATTAGTGGTCTACATGCAACGGTATGCAACATAAAAAACAATAAAATAAAAACAAAACACCCACCCACCCACCCATTCTTCACGTGCTTCTCAACCCGTATATACAGGTAGTATACACTAGTAGCGACTAGCTGTTTATGGAGTTTTCCTTTTAACCTTTGGTCAAAGTCGTTAATCGTGGGTGGCAAGCCATTGTTTATGAGCTCTGGATGACCAGTGGGGGGTGCTTGCTTTTCCACTCACTCACTCTCTCTTTCTTCCTTTCCATCCCTTTGCACTGGCCTTCGTCGCTACGACGACCATCAAAACATGCCAAAGCACGCGCACGTTGGGTAACCCGTGCCATATTACGAGCATGACACAAGAAGAGAACAAACAAGGCTGCAAATGAAATTGAAGGCAACTCCACCCTCCACCCTCGCAGCTACATTTCCACTTAAGGCTCTCTCTCTCTCTCTCTCTCTCTCTCTCTCTCTCTCTCACTCACTCTTTTTTTGTCTCTCTCTCTTTTTTCCACCCCTTATTCCATCTTCTCCCAACTTTTTTCTTCTTCTTCTTCTTCTTCGCAGGATACCTCTTGTGATACTTGGCTTTTACGTGTTCACTTTAATTGCTTCGTTTCCTCCTCCCCCCCTCCCCTCCCCTCCCCCATCCCTGACTTAAGGCCTACAAACAGTCCAAGTTGATTTACCTTCTCTTCACACCATATAATACTTTAACCCCCACTTTATATACACATTTGATTTCCTCTTTCTTCCTCTCCCTTTTCAAAGTTATGATCTACAATGTATATAGCAATTTGCAACAAAATATAACAAACATAAGTACATTAAAATTTTATTTATTTATTTAAAATAAAATTAAAATGCCTTTTTAACTTTTTATATAGTTTCGCTTTATGCAAATTTAAATCTATGCGATGTTTTGAGACAAATTCGATGTTCGATTTTATGCGTTTTTGGAGTTATTCCATTTTCGACTTCTGCAAGTTTCGATTTATGCGAATTATCGATTAATGCGAATTTTGTTTAATGCGATCTTCAGTCGAGTAATGTGATATTCGATTATATGCAAGTTTTGAGTACTTCCATTTTCGATTTCTGCAATGTTCGATTCGATATTCGATTCGAGATTCAATTGTTTGTATGTATGACTCATGAATGTTTTGGTCACTTTGACTGTATAAAATAAAATAAATAAATAAATAAATATTTGTACGATTTTTTGTTACGTTTGTTACCTTGGACTGAAAACGTTGTAAAAAAAATAATGAAAAACTCAACTACTGCGGTAACCACATTTCTTCGTGACTAGAGGAATTCACCAAAACTTTACATACATGAAATCAAATTTTTTAAATAAAATAATAAAATAAATATATAATAACGATTAAAAAAAAGTAACAGGTCATTTTTCTTATCGATTGCATTCCACTCCGACTTTCGGACCATTAAAATATCTTATTAACTTTCGTGGCAGTCAACACATAACATAACCTTATCTCGTAACACCACCACATTGATGGGCAATGAATGTGCCACTAATGGTAACGTTTGAAACCGACCTAGACTCGGTTCCAATCTAACCTCACGATCAATGCAATCTACAAACTATTTCGTCGAAATGTCCGTAACGCAACTCTTTGTTTTTTAAACAAAAGCAAAACAATACTAAATCACGTGCTTTTCTAGTTTTAGGTTGAACTATCCTGATTATTGGCTCTTCAGTTACAATAACTTACATAAAAAATTGTATAAGCAATAGCCCATATTGCACTGTCATTTTATTTATTTCCAACAATTCAACTGAGAAATGATTATCCAACAATACACCATGCAAAGTATCATACTGCTGCACAGCTTCACTTCAATTTTGCTATGCAGCAAAAGTGATTTTGATTTTATTTTGAATTTCACATCCCATAGAGACAAACAAATACAAAATAGCAATAAATTAGTTATGTAAACGATGCTTAAAACATTGTCTTTCAAACATGTCTTTCATAAACATTGTCTTTTAAACATTTTACAGTAGTTGTTAGGCAGCTTTAATATTAGTATTTAAATTAACCATGAAAACAACTAAATTCGCTTTTGCTGCATAGCAAAACTGATATGCAGTGAAGCTACTGCAGCAGTATGGTACTTTGCATGGTGTATTGTTGGACAATTATTGTTTTCAGTTGGATGGTTGGAAATAAATGAAAAGACAGTGATTCTGACTATATTGGCTACAACTTTCTGACTGTAAGTATGACTTGACACCTACGACGCATTGTTTAGAATTTAACAATGCGATTTCCTTGAAAATTAATTCCAGTCTCAATGAAAAGACCTCCCCCCTCCGCTCAAAATGTTATTACAGTGGATCCTCGAGATCCGAACGGTTCAACCTATGAACATCTCGAAGTCCGAACAAAATTTTTAGAAAATCTGGGCTAAATCAAAATCCGAACTATACTCGATATCCGAACAAAGAATCAAGTGCTCGTTTAAAAAATAAAACACAAAACGTTAGACTTGATTTTTCTTTGATCTCTAAAGCAAAATCAAGTGGTTGTTGTAATGTTATTGAACCACAACCCTCAACTAGTGGATTACAATTTAAGGCTTGCCCGGAATAACGTTGCATTTAAAAATTCATAGTTTTGAGTAAATGACAAAAAAAGTATTCAGCAACACATTGATTGTCACATATAAGGTGCCCAATTTCGAAGTGATATATGTATGTTTTAGGT
>JAQIWH010007463.1:0-11418 GCA_034695005.1 Cryptops parisi
GTTAGTGCTCCATTTTCATGTGATAGTCACAATCATCCCACATTTATTATATATTCTTTTCTTTGCCTGTATTTTGTGTTTTTCACATGTAATAAAAACATTCATTCATTCATTTATTCAATATCATCATAATTTGCAAAATGTGCTTTTTGAATCGACGATTCAACACTTAGGGCAACGTTTTCAACATCAAAATAAAGTGAGTGATCTTCCAAGATCCAGAAGACCACGCTAAGTCTGTCAAAAATGATACGTGTTGCACTGTAACACTCTCCTCAACACGGTAAAGAGTCACACTCTGCAGCAATTGCAGAATATTCCAGAATATTAACCCAAAGACATTCTGCTGGGCAAGGAATCTCTTGCTTGGAGGTCATTGATGGAAACATTCAGGGAAGATTTACGAACATTTTCGCACAAAGTACAATCAGCACAAGACCTAAAACCAACAGATCTCCAACAATGGCATTCTTCAAAACAGTCTTCTCTACACTTTGAAAAGTCTTATCGTTTTGAACATCTTGTGGGCTTCTGGATTTTGAAAGATCACTCAATTCACCTTACTGCTGAAAACATTGCACTAAGCAACAAATCAATGATTTAGAGGGCAGATTTTGCTCATTACATTGACGGCAATTGGCTCGCAGGGTCTTTATTATTGACTGATGATGTTCAAAATAAAACTATAATTTTTGTTTGCTGAATAATGCAGTAACTTACTATAAAAAATCTCCAGCATGTTTTCTAAACATTCTGGAAAGATAATAAAAACGTACATGTAAAGAAATAATAAATAGTTTTAATCCCTTCGTGACTTTGCACCACTATGTATCAAGTTATTTAAACTTCTGGACATTTCTTGACCAATTGTAACCCTTAATGAATGACTGTACATGTACATGCACACAGTGACGGATTCATGGTTCATGGGGTCCTACACGCAGTTGTATTTGGGGGCAATTCCAGTCAATTAACGATAATTATTAACGTTATTAAGATCCCTCTTTTTTCACTATCACAAACTGTAAACAATGTGCAAAGAATGCTTTTTATCTGACTGCGCAAAAAGAAAGGTTATGTATTTGGGGTGTACGTATGTCATACATGTATGTATGTACGTATGTATGCATATTTCTTTGTTCCATCCCACAGGCTAAACAGTGATAGATTTTCATGAATAAGGAATTGATGGATTTGTCTTAGTCTCACGAGTGTCACTAAGTATACGCAGTTAATTAAAAACCAATACTGCGGATGCTATATGCCATAGTTTATACAAGTTGGTTTGTTTTTAATGAGCAATGTTGTTTCATCTTTTGTTTGGTTATTTGTGAAAAAAAACAATTTTCTTTGCTAAAAAATCTAAAACTTATTAAATTGGTCAATTTTAATTGGGATGGGACCCTTAAAAATTAGTTTTTACTGGTGGGTTTTTGTGTTATTTGTTAACTTTTGTACAGTGTCTTGCAGACACTAAATTCTCAGTAATTATTCCCGAAGACCTGTACAGTTTAGCTGCTTACACTGCTACACTAATTTGTTAAATCCCAACACATCCTTGTCATTTCTCTATAAGCTGGTTTATACAGGCATACCTACTGCTATACCTTATGCTATCTACTAATTCTTATGTTTATTTTTGTTCATGTAAGTGTTGCACATATTTTTAAGTATTATGCTGTTTTAGTTACTCACGTTTTTTCATAGCTATATAATGCATTTGCAAGCTGATTAAAGTCAATGCTTCGACTTTTGTTAGTGCTGTGGTCCTACTTTTGACAAAAGAGTAAGGTATGGCCTGTACTTTTTTATTAATTTATATTTGTAACTATTTCTTCCTTCTACTCTATTGCCAGTAATAAAGTCTACACTGTAACTGAATAAGAAAAATAATTTCTGGTAATGGGAATAATATATCATACTCAGGTTTTCAGGCAAACGGTTATGAATAAGGTCATGGTCAAAAAACATAGATTTGTGAAAATGGATGTCATTAACATTTTCAATCTGTGTTGAAGGTGTTACCAAAAAGATCCAAATAGATAAATAATTTTGAGAATTAAAGAGTTATTTTGTTTTTAAATGGTAAAGTTACATTTGACCAACACATACTTTTGGTATAAAATATTTGCTTTGAGATCTATGACATGTTCGTCAAAGATGTTCTGTCAAATATGACAGAGCATAATCTTGAAAAGGGCATATCTTTTTAGTTAATAGTAAACATGTATAAAACGGTGGCCGAAAAAATGCGCACAGGAAAATTGCGCACACAAGATGCGTTTGGTTAGGTTTGGTTAGGTTAATTTAGATTAGGTTAGGTAAGGTTAAGTTAGGTTAGATTAAGTTAGATGCGATGAAAAAAAATGCGTTTTTCCTGTTGGCATTTTTCCTGTGCGCATTTTTTGTGCGCCTTTTTGTCTGTGCGCAATTTTCCTGTGCGCAATTTTCCTAGAACCATATAAAACCAATAACACTGAATCAACCACAATATATTACCTTTTGTTTAACCGGGAGACACCTATTCATCAATTTACCCACAACAGTAAGAGTTGAAATGATACCATAGAAATTTAGTCTACCTGTACAGAACAAATGCAAATATGTTAAATTAACAAAGACTATTTAAATTTCTAGTTCACTATATTTTTTGAGATATCTTTATTACATACTAATGATATTGTGTAAGCATAAAAATGCATTTTCTTTACCAGGGGCAATACGTGTACAAGGCCCATCTATACCATGGTACATTTCAGTGTCAATTTCACCAAATGGATCTAATCCCATTTTTTCCTGAAAAGAAAAGAATCATAAAGAAATAAAAGGTTCTGTACTTTTGTACTCAGTGTAATTAGCAATGGTTGCTGCTTCTAAAATAATGGCTATTTATTAAATAGTAATTAATTAATTATTAGCCATTCTAAAACAAAACTGAAGCAAAACCTATCTTTTGTATTGTCAAAAACTAGAGTTTTGAGTGGGTCAAAATTCACAAACTATTTGACATTGTTGTGTTATTGATATTTGTCTTTGAACTACTGCATATGTCCATCACTGGACACTAAATTTTAGACCTTATAGGTTTTGTCACAGAACTCAAACAAACGTGGTCTTTCCATAGATATCATCAGTTGGACAAACATGTAACTGAAATCGAGATTTGTTTTTCAACTACAAGATATGTCCGACATTGGACAATAATTTTAGAATTTCAGATCATATAGTTTTCATTAGATCTGGAGCAATTTTCATATCGTCAAAAATTCCGAGTTTTGAACGTGTCGCAACTCACAATTTATTTGACAAATTTATGTTTATTGTTATAATCATGATTTTGTGAAATAAATTGTGAGGTGTGACGTTCAAATACAGGATAAGTTCATCTTTGAAGAGTTAAAGTGGGTTCTTCTTGTAATGACCCTGGGGAGCAGTAGGACTCTCCTGCTTTCTTAAGTGAATCTTGCTGTATCTTGAACACCCACATTTTTATTATTTTTTATTATACCCCTTATTACCTCACTCATTCCTTTACCTTTTCTTTTCCCTATTCTTATCCCAACTCCTTGCTGTGCCCTGTAGCTTCCGGTGGTAGGTGTTCAGTGAGTATTGGTGTCATTGATCTCCTAGAGTGTTAATATTGGGGGATACTTATTACCTCGGCTGTGGAATTCTAGTACCATGAGGTACTCCCACAAAAGCCAAAAGCTCACATGAATAGGAGAGATAAAGGGCTCCTTTTGGGTTTCCTCCCACCTCATCGTCTTTAAAAGCATCCTGTGGGGCAATAGGTGTGAAAGTGACCAGAGGCTTGATTTTCCGAGTTTGTTGAAGCTTTCCTACATTCTCAAGTAAAGAAGCCTCTTGACCAGGGAAAAGGTCGTGTTTACTTTATCTTGTGTCATATAGTCATAACTTAAGTATCTCACTTCAAGTCTGGTATACATACTACACCATCCTTCGTAGTGACCATATTCTTGCATGGCTATCCCAAACATACATCTTATGATCTCAGCACACAGTGCTATGATTGAGATGGCGTGTAATGATAGTGTTTTACGACATGCACGTCTAATTACGTTATCAAACTAGATTTGCTCTTTTTGTGATGAATAGGTCAGATGGTAGCTTCTCTTCTGTGTTACCTACTGTAATTCATACAACCCAGATATCTGTTGTTGGCCACTTAGATGATGTTTCCAAATTGCATAATGAAAGCCTGTTGATTAAGTGCATGATGCCCAATAGTGCTCCCAGTTGTCAGTTATTATAAACTTTGCAAGCTTTCCAATGTCTGTGACTGTCCATCACACCCTTACAAAAGGGTGATGTAATGCAAGGGACTTACAAGAGTTGAACAAAATAATAGAACACCATTGAATGTCATCAGTTGTTACTTTTATTAATATGGATTTGACCCTCTTTTGTCATCAATAACTGTTTGAATACTTTGAATTAATTCTTACTGTCCAAAAGCTGTATTGGACATTGTGTAGAGGTATTTTGACTACATTCCTCGCTATGGACTTGCTACTACTTTTATCAAAAAATGTCTTTTTGTGATTCTTGTATGCAGTAATTACCTATGAGACAGTTTCTCTAAAAAAATCAAACATTTAGTAGTTTTCATTATCAATGAACCAGCCATTTGAGCTACTACAATCTGCTCTCTTTGAAAGTTTGAATAATGTTTCATATTATAATTATTTTGCATGAATTCTGACAAAAAAAAACATGATGCTGTGGAAAAACAATGTTTTACTGTATTCTGTAACATCCTTAAGGAGGTTTTTTCAATAATTCAAGATTTTGTGTATTTTTAATCCAGTCAAAGTGTCACACATGAAATCAACTAGTTTTTCCATTAAACCCCGGCTAGTATATTAGTAACAAAAACCACTCAATGGTTTAATCTTTCCAAAGGAACTGCTTTTTAGGTCATTATTGCATACAAAAATTACAACAAAAAAAATGAGTTCTCACAAAAGTAAAAGCAAACGCTAAAAGAAGCTCAAAGACAGAATGGTAAGATGCATAGTGTCAAAAAAGCGTACCACAGCGAGAAATGCACCAAAATTCCTCTGTACTGTACATTGTTCAAAAGCTGCATGAATCAATTCTTAAAGTATTCAAACGGTATTAATGTTTCAGGGTGGCCAACTTCATTAAAAATAACAAGTGATGACTTTAATGGTGTTTCCATTACTTGTCCAACCCCTGTATATGCTTAGAGAATGATGAATTACTGCATACTTTACACATCCAAGCATGTTGCTGATATCAGATGGCTCACTCGTAAGCAAGGAAATGACAATTGCATCTATTAAATTTGTGCTCACATTCTCCACTTCCATCTTGCCAGGTTCTGTGAAAGTGGCATATGGATAAACTTGCCCACGAAGCAAACCAGTTTCATTTCTTTCAGTGTTAAAAGTTTGACCATGGCCAGTTTCATTGCTCTTCTGAGAAAACTTGTAATGCTTGTGGTTGCCATACTACACACCAGATGCTTGTATCCAATTGCCATGTTGTATTAACTGCAATGGCCCAAATTCTTCAAAGTCACCATTATGCCAAAAGTTCTAGGAAAAGAAAATATCCAGCAAATTCTTGCAACACGAAATATTCTGGAAACATGTGTTTTTGTGACAGAACAATCAATATCAGCTTGTCGTGCACCTGAGATTCGTTTTGTGTCTACCCAGACCACCTTGTTGCCATCTCACTTGATAAGACTTCCTGGTCACAGGAAGTTCTGTTTGGTATCTCTCAACCTTTACAATGAGTTTCTTCTATGTCAGCATGAAGAAACGCATTATTATTAGTGTATTTTTTGACTTGGAGAATGCATATGAGATAGCCTGTCAGTAAGGTATCTTAAGGGCTTAGTACAATGTTGGGTGATGTGGTCGGATGTTTATCTTTTTGCAACCATTTTTGTCAGGCAGTCTTCTGCTTAAACACAGGTAAAACTATGTCTCCACTGTTTATCCAGGAAACAAAAGTTTCCCAGGGCAGTGTTTTAATGCCTCACCTTGTTTGCAATGGCAGTAAATTCCACCGTGAAACAAATCCGTGCCTCGTTCACTGCTTCTTTTTTTTATGAACTGGTTTTCTTCTTACAATCGGTTGTTTAGAGCAGTGTTTTCCAATTATATTTAGTAATAGAATCCATTCACATTTTGTACAATATAACTGAACCTCTTCAATATTTAAAGAGGCGAAATTTTACCTGGTTTAATGTCAATTACCTTCAAATTGAAAATGTAGTATAATACTAGCTTAATTTTATAGTAGACTACAGTGACGTTATTTGAACCCTTCCTGAGTCCCAGTAGTTCTGGCTAAAGCGCCTAAACTAAACAAACATGGTAGATCTCTGATTCGATCTCCCAGGCTGGGGCTAGGATTCTGTAATTCTTCTTTTCTATTAAAAAAAAAGTATATTTAAAGTTATACATATTTTTCCAGGTAAAAAGATACTGCAAGTTGTGTGGCCCATGTAAATAAATGCAGCTGCCAATCACACAAACTGTGCAGTAAAAGCATTTTGACCCAAACTTTGTCTCGTCCACCAGATATAATTGTGGTTACAATATTTTTAGCTTTTAATGTGTACAGGTATAGTTTTTAATTTTCTTATTGCAGAACTCTTAATTTCATCTTGCCTATTCGAAACCCTATTTGGGAAAGGCGGGTTTAGAGGAATGATTCAGAGCCACAGCATTTTACTTCTGTTCAGAGAATAGTTTGTCTATTTAACTTGATTGCATCATGTCTATGCAGATTCATTTCTGACTCTTGGTAGCACTCCACTTGCAATGAAGGAGGAAGTTCATTGTCTTGATCTGATCTTTGATTGCAATCTTAGTTGACCTTCTCATCTTTGCCAGCTGTTGTTTTGCTGCCGAAAAGCATTATAGACCTCTTCTTAAGCTTGACCCATCAAGCTTATGGTGGATCGCCATGTCATGTTGACCCTCTACTGTTCCCTGGTTAGGTCTCAGCTCCTGTATGGTGTGAGTTGTAGTTTTGTCTGCATGGCCATCTTATTTATCATGGCTCCATAGTATTTATGGTTATAATTTAGGCAACCTCTTTTTCTACTGCAAGGAAGAAAAGTGATGCTGGCACAATTAAAGATCAGAAATAGACAATTTTCCCATGTGTTTCTCCTTCATGGAGGAAATTCTCCATGAAGAAGAAAGATTCTCGCTTTGGTCCCACACATAAAGTACTCAAGTGTTGGTCCATCATGTCCTGGTAGACCACCTGTTTTATGAGCCTGGTCTCAGACAGTGCCTTCTGCCTCCTCACTTTTCTGGAGTGAGAACTTACTGTGAAATCATGTCTGTAGCACACAACAGGTTTTCAAGTTTTTAAAGATGTTAGGTTTTGACCAACTTGTTTAACTACTATGCTGTACAATAGTGTTTCCCAAACTTTTTAAAGTTGCGTACCACTTTTAAGACAGATTTTCCTGCGTACCACTTTTGAAACAGATTTTCCTGCATACCACTTTTTATACAAGAATAATTTGGAAAACAGATCAAAACGTAAACATGTCTATTTTATTCTCTTTGAAATAAAGTGGCAAAAAATGCCATTCTTGCAATAAAATGGCAAAAATGCAGAAGTGAATGCAACAGGACGTGGCAAAAAATTGAATCAAAACAATATATACATAAAAACCAAAAGTTATGCCTAACTGAAAAATAATAATGTAACGTAATAACGTAACTGATTTATCAGTTACAATTTTAGTATACAAAAATGTTCATGATGGAATTCAAAACCAGTTTAAAGTGATGTGTGAGTTTTTTGTTTGGATTCCAGATACAGTAACAAAAAGTGACAAATTCATTTGTAAGGTCATGATTGGTAGAATACACAAATGTAGTTTTTGGGTACCCTTTCATTTGGCACAATGATTCATTTCACTTTTTATTTCTTAAATTACATTTCTTCTTGTATATAACATGCACACAATGTACCACTTCTTGAAAAGTAAAGTACCACTTGAACATTATACTTAAGTACATTACTTAAGTATAGTACCACTTAAACGCATACCACTGATGGTACACATACCACACTTTGGGAAACACTGTTCTACAAGGTTGTGTGTTTTGTGAGTACCATATGACAAGCCTTTGGGCAGTTGATGCACCTCTCCAAGTCAAGTTGTCGATATTACAAGCTTGACAAACATTAAAAATCACTAACTCTTTTATAAATGTGGTGACCGGTTTGACACTCAAGTAGCTATAGGACTAGCAAAGATCCCACTACCACCCAGGTTTGTTTATCGACGACTAACACCATAGTCAAAGCTGCCGCAATCATAACACAGTTAGCCACATTAGTACAATGCCACCAGCACTACTACAATCACACTCACCACACTATGATACCTGCTACTCAATACATGGTAGACCATAGCTTGTCTCCTCTCCGCTACATCATTTAACAAAAACAAAAAATAAGGTTCTTATAATAGGTATGAACCCTAATAACCAAAACAGGTATTTGGTAACATGAAATTACAGCTGTTTTCTGACTAACACATGACTCAACTCACAAAACTTTAACTTTACATAAATACTTTAAAAAACCAAAGTATGAGTATTTTGCATAAATTTTCGACTTACAAAAATTTTTTGAAACAGAACCTTTACATAAGCAAGGAAACACATGTTCAAAAAGTTAAATAATGGTGATTTGAAGATCAATGACTTACTTTTTTTGTTTTGCTGGTTAACTTAAAATCCAGTTGTTTTAGGTTGGAGCATTCCCTCCACGAAAGATTTGCACTGAAAGTTGGCATCAATTCATCAAAAGTTATTCCACAATGATTTGTTTTATTTATTCTTCTTTTCATTCCTTCACATTTAGTATTTTCATTGCACAATAAAATAGTAGGAAAATCTACATATGAAGGAGCCAATGTATCCACAGTGAAACTTTTTTCTTTCATCATGTATCGTTTGGTTCTCTCACACAGAATAATAACCCAAATAATGCCAGCGCATAAAGTAAAGAAATTTTTCATGTTCCATTTTGAGTTAGAATCTTGTCCCACATTACCAGTTGCCAATGGTGCTACTTGATCGGTATAGTCCATGATTCGAACTACCTTTTGATAAATGGGATCTCTCTTGCGTTGTTGAAATGTTTTACGTTGCTTGAAATATTGCAAAATAAAGTAAACAAGCTCAATGATTCCTGGTAAAGACAATCCCAAAAATAAACCCAAATTTCCTCCAATATCTGATAACAATGATATCATATCATATTTGTAGAATTCTTGAAAAACAATATATCCATCTTTTGGGATAATCAAAGAAATCTTTGTTATGTTGTTAGGTAGAATTTTTGGTTCACCAAAAGTATACTGTACATGATGACAATTTCTGTGACATCCACACTTAGATAAATCTGGAATAATCCAGTAAGCATTTATGCTCTGTTCATAAAGAGTCATTATATTGTTTATGTTCATGTTAACAATATCACACACTTTGCTTGTAACCTCCTTTGGTATGAATGGAAGTCTGTGAAAAAAATATAAATAAGTTATGTTTTTTGCACCTCACTACTTTTGCTCTTACTTGTACTAAATATATTTTTAATGTACAGTATAAAAAATTGTATTGTCTTGTTGATAGTGAGTTCTAAAACATGCAATAGTAGGCTTGTCAATTAGTGGTTCCCATCCAGGGTGCTGCCACATTTATCCCACAAGACTTTTCTAAATTTATAATAGTCACTGATACATTTTTTTAAACTATTGGTCAAGTATTCATATGTAAAACTCTATTAATTCGAACAGCTTGGGGATTACATTGGCTTGAGTTGCAGATTAATAATTTCAAAATCCATATTAAATATGAAATAAAGGAAAGATTTATAATTATTGATATTTTAGTACATAAATAACAGCAAATTGTAGTATATTGCATCACATGATTTGCAAATATTGTTTTGAAAATAATACAATATGTACCCAACAAAAAATGTATTAAAAATTGGATTAAATGCATTAATATTCAATGCATAACCAAACAATGATAAATGCCTTCAACCCTCACCCCTATTTAAAACTCAAATCTTACTTCAGAGCGACCATTATTATTATTGTAGTGTTTAAGGCAATGCCAATAAGCCCTCAGACTTTGGACTCAGGCATTGTCATTTACATTTTCTTACTCAGTGTTCTTTTTTAACTTATGTGACAGAGATCTGCACATGAAACCAGACTTTCCTTCCGTCTTGTCACCAGAGAGTATTAAGGCCATTCTGCCCACCCATCTCCACTACCAAGCTATTCCACGAGCCAAGGTAAAACATTCACCCAACCACCTCCCACCAATTAAGACATGGACTAGTACGCCTACCCCACTAGGCCCCCTTGGCAGAATCAGATGTTATGATGTTAAATGTGGGGGAAGGGAAGTCGAAATGCACCAGACTGTGTGCTGTTTTCCCTTAACTGGTAGGCATTTAGTTCATGGGCTTCCGATGAAAGCCCAAAATACTTTACGATGCAATCCAACCCAGTGGAACCATACTCCACCATGTGTCTGTTCCAAGACGAAATCTATGAGCACTCTCACCCAGTCTGCAAGGTGCTAGAACACATTGTCGAGACCTTTCTTAGGTTGTGGGCTAACTCCCCACACTCAGCTCTGGCTGACCGAAATATTAACTCTAATGAGTCAGGTACCACAGACCAGTTGCAAACTTTGGGCACTTTCCAGAGAGATGGTGGTGGTATCCCGAGTTTTACGTCAAGGCTTCCTTTAACCTATTATCCGGCTCTTAGGTGGCAGATTGGTTTGCCGGACCTAGCCTACAGGCGGTCTAATGGCGTTCAGACCTTGCCTTCAATGATGAGGAACGGGCTCATCCCACTGGATGCCAGAGATCTGCACAATGACAAATCTTTATATGGGCTAGTTGTTGGTTAATCCAGAAACAAGGTAGTCGCAAGCTTCTCAAAAATTCATTCGTAAAACTCCCCTTTTTAAAGACCACTTTCAAACAGGATAATTTTTTTCTCTCTAAAACTTACATTACAAATTCATTTGAAACTCCCTAACCTTGGTTTTTTTTTCAATAATTACTTTTCCACATATATATTTTAATAAGAGTGGCGGGTGTGATGATGGTATATAATAATTTTTGTGTTGTTCATTAGTGCCGAGAAACTGTAAGCATTATGAAGCTGATAGTTGACAGAGTGGGAGATTGCATCCTGAAAATGTTTGACAAAACGTTTGGCAGCCAGATAATGTCATCAATCAGGGAAGGTGTTACAATTATATAAAAGAGCAGTGGCGGCTCGTGTATAGGCACTGCAGAGCTGCAGCACCCCCTATCTCCTGGGGGTTTGTGTGTGTGTGTGTGTGTGTGTGT
>JAQIWH010007464.1:0-11418 GCA_034695005.1 Cryptops parisi
ATTAAGGAAATTTAGACCTTACTTGATAACAAAAGTTTTGATACGATGAGTGATGTGTTGTTTTGATGGAATAACTAGTTTCGTACCATTTGTATCAAACAGAAATATACTGGATGCCTTTTATTGTGATCAATCTGGGACATAGTTAAACTGATAATAATAACCAATATATACACGATACAGCTATTTCCCGTTGTTTATAGATGTGGAATGGAAAACGTTATTTTACTATTTTGAGGAAATTGCGTTTATACATCTGAACTTGCCTTGATGTCTCTGGGCTACTAAAATCACGCGTCAGAAAGGTAAAATTGCACCTAACTCATTCGAAAATAGCTACTAACTCATTCGTGACAAAAAATGTTACTCAACACTTTTTTTTTGTTACTCAAAAAATGTTACTCAACAAAAAAGTCACTACACCAGGTCCTTCATATATAAAATAGTATAACCAAGAATTAAAAATATTCACTTTCGTAGGGTTTTACAAAAACTGTTCTGAGACTACTCAGGCTCTGTGCATAAATATGGCAATAAAAAATTACTGTATATCAAAACCGAATCTTCGATTCCACTAGACGACTTTCTTTTGCTATAAACTTATCACAGTCCATAGAAATCCATAAGACAAATACACAAATTGAGTATTGTTACTGTTGATTACAATAATTCGTTTTGATTAGTTAATAATTAGTTTTTATGCTTTAAGTTCAATTTATTGTAATTCATGTTTTGTGTCGTTATATTGAACAATAAACAATAATCGGCTTCTTCTGTGTGACCCCATGTCACGTGACTTAACATTTCGGTCTAAAGATGTGAATTGCAACATTTTTGTTGTTTGAAACATTTTAAATCTTTTATTTTTGTTTAAAAATAAGTAACATTTAGTGAATACATTTGAATAAATGTTTGAATTGCTATACATGCATAAGATATAAAATATGTACACATAAAAGGTATACATATAAATACTAACTGATTAACCGGCTACGCTCGGGTTTTGAAATAATTATATTGTTTTCAAAATATAACAATTTCATAACTATTTCAACATATTTCACAACTATTTCATTTCCGTCGGCCGGGTCTGGTTGACCTACTTTAAGCTGTATGACTTTTTCCTTTGTTATAAAATGTCACACTTTAATCTTTTATGTGACCTCTAAAAATGTTGCTACCTGGTTTATTCAAATTGGGTTTTAATTATTTTTTTAACGAACTATTGATCCAATTTCGAAAATTGTTTTTCAGTTGACCTAGGTTTTGTATTAGAAGTATCCCTACCAAATTTGATGAGATTTGGATGTAAATTGTGGCCGTGTAGGCGGACACACACACTTCGGAAATATAGATACAGATTATACAGTGAAATCTAGTTATTATTATCACACATAATGTTATTAATCAGTTCTTGTTATCATGATCAGTCGGCCCCAAAACACTGTTTCATGTTTTATATTTATTGTATGATATCAGCTGGTTATTGTTATCAAAAAGCATTGCATGAGACAATGTACCGGATTCCACTGTATAAAACAGAGATAGGCAACCTTTCAGTAGTGACGTGCCGAAGTAGTGTTGTAACTCACTCAGAGTGCCAAACTGTATTTCTACCATATATTTATTTAATTAACAACCATTCAAACAAATTCAATTGGTTTCGTATTAACATGGTTCCTATTCTAGTCTTTGTATATTATCTTTTACTATTTTAAATCATTTTAACGGCATTGTAACCATAATATGGTGAATTACAATTCACTCAGCGTGCCATTGAAGATCGTTCCACGTGCCACTCTTTGCACGCGTGCCGTAGATCGCCGACCCCGGGTATAAAGTAATGTAGGCTACAGTGCTAAACTACAGCCATAACGCATTATAAAACACAAAAATATTTTTGTTGAAAATCAATCGTAAAATTCACTAATTAGAATATTATAGTATAATAGAACTGTTATATTAGATTATATTTAAGAATTTGTATTGATTTGTATATATAATATACATTCTATTTAATAATACATATAAACCTACATTTAACAACACCACTTTTGGTTTGCTCATTTATGGATCCAACTTGTTAATAAATCGATATGATTAAAAGATTGTTTATAATCTTCGTTCCATTTTTTTTGTCGACTAAAATGCAAGATTGCAATTTAATATCAATTGAGGTACAGTATATCAAAATAAACCCTAATCGGAAGCCTAGTTAAGCTGACGTATCAAAAAAGTCATTTTTGTCTTGATCTGACAACACAGTAGATATATTAAATGTATCCATACAAAATATATTCAATAAAATAGAAAACTTACAAATTGGAATCTGCTTCTGAGGTACTTCACAAACCGGAATTTGCTTTTCAAAACTTGAAGCTGCTCCATTTTTGGTAGAGGTTCTGCAAAGATGACAAAACATCAATAAATTAACTACTGTAGTGGATGAATGGCTTCGGGCAATATAATGATAAGCCACGTATTAAAAATTGTTCATGAAAACCGTTTTTTCTGATGAGAAACTCCGTAGAGTACCACACCGAGCAACAAAGTGATTCTGTATATTATGTTGCCATATTTTGGAATATCCAGAAAGTGGTAAAGTAACTAGCTAGTGTGAAAAGACAGTTTTGATGTAAAATGTCATTCTACATCAAGCCATCTTAATAAATGGCTTTTCACTATATTACCTGAAGCCTTTTGAATATATTCTATTCTATAAACACACAGTTCGCCATTTACCGATTATGGATGTTCGGCTGTCAGACGTTAAAGTGATTGATTTGACCCGCGAAATTATGTTTTGTCGTTTCGATACACAGTGACGTAGGTCTACGTTTAACACGTCACTTGTGACGAAACGATAACTAAACAAAAATTAAAAGAGTAAACAATTTGTAAAGCGATGAGGCTGATGCCGTATCTTAAAAAAAAAAGGTTATAGGATTTTTGGATGGGGTTATATTAATTTTGTTTGTGTATGAAAATCGCAAATAATAAATTATAACGAGATAAAGTGACGTAGTAAAACTAGTAAGGCCAATGTTCCCCCAGACATTATGCAGTCAGCTGTAACTTTAGCACTTGTTATCAGTTGTGAAGTGTGGTCAGTTCACATTCTAATTATCTCTTTTTTTTTCCTGGATCAAATAAAAAATGAAACTTTGTCCACCAATTTCACGTGAATGAGACTTTTGAACCGGAAATTATTTATTGAACATCTTTTTTATCAATATAAAAAAAATTACCCATATCGTGAGGTGAAAATTGATTCACGTGATTGATTCGATGGAAAGCAATAAGTTGTGTTTGTGTGTGTGTGTGTGTGTGTGTGTATAGTTGGTATGCTTGGTGGTGTGTGTGTGTGTGGTTGTGTGATATGGTAAAGTCAGCTTTAGGTTATATCCCAAACAGCCAGCATCTGGCGGGTTTCGATTTTGGCACCAACGGGATAAAGGGAATGAGGGAGAATGTCGAGTCACGTGATGGCTGTCAGTTTTTTTTTTTGGCAGGATTGTCTCATTAGACTCATCCCCTACACCAAGGTAGAAGAAAAGAATGCCGTAGGTGAAAAGGATGATAATTTTGTTAAAAAAAATATTTCGATACTTTTCTTTTAACGGAGAAACCTTTCGTGGCGCTAGTGTTTGGGCATGGTTGTTGTTTTTTAACTAACCTTAACTAGTGTCTATGGATATAGATGTTTGGGTAAGTTAAAAATACAACATTTAATAATCAGATTGATACGTTTTTAACCTAAACTGCAACCTATACTCATACAGCTAGAAATATCCATTCTATAAATGAAAAATATCCATTCGCATATATAGGGTATACAAAATTAATAACCATTACTAAACATCATTGGTATTTTTAATTGATGTGAATATTTTTTTTTTGTTATTTTGTTTTTTATTTAATAAAACGTCGTTACTTATAATGACGTCATCAATCAATTGCATTTTATCTGAGCTAAGCAGTTTTCGCTGCCTCGCTTATAAAAAACTTATTTGTTTTCTCGATATCTTTCGTTTTTATATTATTAAATTATTTTTTATTTAAATTATCTTTTATAAAATTTGTTCAAAAAAAATTTTTTTTGACTGGGAAAAAATTCTAAACCTGAACATTTATAACCTGGATTGTCCCGGTCAATCCAAAACGTCACTATAACTACTCAGCGATTATTTTTTGTACATGACATGATTCAAACGAATGTGTCAAATAATACTACTGTAAATTGACTGTAATGTAAAATTTGTACAAACTTAAAATATGACATGATACTAATGTAATAAATATATAAAATACCAGGCATCATGTTAAATGTCACTTACTAAAATAGTGAGGGAAATCGAGATGGGTGGAAAAACGGTACAAATTCACTTTCGTCGTTATTCCTTGAAATGCATATATTGAAACGTTTTAGACCAGTCTATAGCATAAAAACATTGGGTTGCATATAATTTGCACTTTGCATATAATTTGGAACACGACTATTGCAAATCTGAAATTTTTTTGTCATTTCATTCTTTATGTCGCTTCACTTCCTGGTTGTTTCACTTGTTTGATTCCCTTCCAAAAACGATGGAAAAGATACTGATCTTTGGAAAAACGGCGTAAATGTATTTATAAATTGGCAGGATGTTCGGAATAACGGCGTAATTGCATTTTTCAATTAGCCTGTAATTTAAGGTTCAACTAAACTTAAACGATTTATTTTTTGTGCAAAACCTGTTCATTTTTCAATAAAGACATCACCTGTAAATAAACAGTTTGACAGGAAAGTTTTAAAACTTAAACTTGAAGGTGCTGAACGTTTTTGCTCTTTTTCTCAAAACTACATTTTACGCCGTTATTCCGCCCAACTCCTCAATCGCATTCGTATCATCAACACTCTTATACTTCATAAAACTAAATAATGTTATCAGCGTTCAATAAAATTACATTCACACAAAAATGATTCAGTATGCATAAAATTATAACACACATAAACGTTGAGAATGTGCTCTTTAAACTTATCATTCGCCAGCTTTTAGTTATTAAAATCGCTAAGCGAAAAAAAATTAACCGAAAAAAAAAAACATGAAACCGACCCTTGACATTTTTATATACAATTTCGTGAGAAACACACACACACTACCAAAAAATTACATCTTCACTTATTTTTTTTTCTTAACTCACCCTATAATTACCAAATACACCCCCCCCCTCAGCTTCTTTTTTAGGTATAAAATTATTCAACGTTTCGGTTGGCATTTACGTGACCTCTTTCAATAGTGTAAACATGTATTCTAAATGTGCGTTTTGATGTTTTATTTTTATTTTTTGGATCATAAGGGTTAGTATTATAATTGTGTTTGTTCACGATGGCCAAAGAAAAGTCGGGAGAAAAATAAATTGATTAACACCTACTTAATTAGTGGTCATTTTACTGATGGATCGAAGTCATCAAGAGCCACCTGCCATTTACACCTGAGTGCCCGTTTGCCATTAACCTCTATTATTGTGGGGTTTTTTTTTCATCACGAACAAAATTGCTTCAAGCGTATGAGCTAAGCTAAGCAGAATTTATATAAAACATAAATTTATATAGAACTTATAAATTTTTGGAAAAGTCTGACACAGGGCTGGGATTTTCACAAACACGGTTGGTGAAAATAAATGAAAGTCACTAATGAAACTACCGTAATTAAAGTTTGTGTGAAACATACTTTGTGATATATAAATAAAAATCCACTTGGTACAGTATTTTGAAGAGTCACTTATACGTTATGTGATTTCGCTAATACGCGAGAAGAGAAAAACTTGTAGACGGTCGTTGTATACGAAAATATTTCGCTTTTATGCGATTTTGGGTGTTGATGCACAAGTAGTAATTGTACTAAGCTGAAGTTTTGTCATTTCACGAAAATTTCGGTACAGTCGATTTTCGATTTATGCGCAGTTTGCGTTGAACGCGATCATCGCATAAATCAAGAATTTTCTGTACATGTACAATGTACAAATATGAGTTTCGTATACTGTATATTGCATATACCGGGTGGGCCAAACATTTTTGCACTCTGTTCAAAAGTGTGAATATCTCTTGAACGGTTTAGACTACAGATTTGAAGAAAAAAAAATCTGAAATAAAGTTCGTTTTATACTCGTTTTGAAAATGTATGAGTTTATGTTTCTACGTTTATTTGTAGATAGCCGCTTGAAAAAAAAATCAAACTCTCCCCCCCTAAAAAAAAGTTGCCAAAACGCGACTCTTTTCTTCTTGCATCACCTTGAAGCATGTTGGAAGCCAGCTACTGAGGGTGGTTTTCGCATAGTATTGACAACTTTTTTAGGGAGTATGTTTTTTCAAACGGTCATTACTCAGTTTTAAATGAATGTATGAGTCTAAATCCATACATTTTTAAAAAGCATATTATCTTTAATCCAGTCGTTTTTTTTTTAAAATTAGTAATCCAAACGTTTCGGGAGATATTATTCACATTTAAAACAGGTAGGTAGGCATTTGAGTTTAGAAACTTTAAAACAGGTCCAAAAACGTTTGGTCTACCCGGTAGATAAGTAATATAATGTAAATGTAAATGTAAATGTACTGTATATGTGTTATGCCTAGGTATACATGTTCATATAGACCTAGAAAGAAAGTTAGTAGAAAGTTATACACATTTAAATACATACGAGGGAAATTCATAAAGTAAAGGCATTAATTTTTTTAACATAATTATACAAGTTTTAGTACACGTAATAATTTTTTTTAACATATTCATTATTGGTACACACTTACCAGTGGTCCACAAGCTTAAGTCCATTTTACACGTCAAATTTTTTAATCAAATTCCATCGATTTCAACTGTTTTTCTGACTTCATACACACATCCGGGAGTGTTTCGGTGCTTTTGTTGTTTCGTGGTTTAACCAAAAGCACGAAAACGCGTCATACACACGATATGTGTGTATGACGTCAGAAAAACAGTTGAAAATTTTTATATCATTCCGTATAAGCTTGGAATTGAGCAAGAAATCTCGCAATTTACCTATTATGAAGACCTCATACGCAATAATTGTAGAGCAAATTCCAGTTTGATGTGACAAGTGGAGCAATTTGTGGACAATTGTGATGTCAATTTCTTGTCCAATCAATGAAAACTGGATGGTGAAAATCTGTTGTCACAATTGTCCACCAATTAATGAAGTTGTCATACCTTAAAATTGCGTGTAACAAAAGACCTTTAAGGCTAATGAATTTCGGGCAGTTTATATTTCAAGGTTCTTGTTTTTTTGTAAAAGAATAATCTTGAATATGAACCGCTTAAACTTTATTGGTTACTCGATCTTCCATTTACAGTTTGTTTATTTTTCAATTAACTACAAAAATACAATACTTGTAGGGTGGTCCATAAATCACAATATCATTTGAAAATTGAGTGACTTTTTTAACATGAAATACAGAGAATGAGTTTTTTGTAAACTTTTGTATGAAAAATGATGTCACGTAAATGACCCTCATTTTCCGCTTCACAAACACAAGCTCTATCTACCGCATTTTCACTATTACAACAATTAACATGACCGGTTCAAGGGGTTGAATTTATTAAATTTCCTCCCACAACGTACAAAACCCAATTTTTCAGGTAATCCCAAAGAAAAAAGTCTGGTGCTGGTCAAATCAGACGAACGTGAAAGCCAATTGAAATTTGAATTTTACAAACTTCAAAATGAAGTGCTGAATTTGGAAATGAAATTAAATGATTTTTTATGCGTTGTTCCATTGTGAATACTTCCGTGATAAACTTCCCGGAAACAGATGTTCAAGATCTGAAATAAACTTTAAAAATTATAAAATATACGAAAAGTTATCACATTTTTAAATGGTATTGTGACTTATGGACCACGCTTCACTGTATTCGTAGTTTTTTTTGTGAGCAAAAGCTACTCTGCAATACTTCATATACTGCAGCCTGCTTTTCAAAACACAATCGAATTGCTTTTCTGCAAAACATAGCAGCATTGTGTAAAAATTAAATCCCCTTTGCAAATTTCACAAGAAAACAATTTTTTATAAATGATTTTTTAAGTTTCTACAATAGCAAAACATGCTATAACAACACCAACAACACGAAATCTCATTAAAATCCTAAAAATAATGCAATTTATTTTTAGTTACACCAAGAATTACCTGTTTCAACGAGTTCGTCTACAAATTACTGTTTTCCAAATTATACGCACACACACATACAGACGAAAAAAAATTAAAGAAAAAAATAAACAAAAGGAAAAGGAAAATAAAAAGGTATTGGAGAAAGTCACCCAGGTAGAGTATTGAATTTCACTCTCAGATCAATAACACAAGGAGGCTAATTCAATAAACCTCACTATAGCTTTTTCCTATCTCTACGCCTATTGTGTGTCTGCGAAGTGTTTTTCTCATATTGTGGTTGTTGGATAAAATATAAATTGAGTTATGTGAAAATGAAAAGATAAAAGCTATCCGTTCCATGCAGAAAAGTTTATATGAAAAAGTTTGGAAATGAAAACATGAGAGCAATAACAAACGTGTCTAGCACGTACTGGCAATAATATCAAATTAAGTAGAGATATCATATTTTCATATTCTTTATATATTTTTTTACTTTGAAATATTTTGGTCACAAGAGACCACAAATACAAGACGTATAAGAATGTTGAAAAAACAAATCTCATATTATTGATACCAAAAAAAATACGACGACAAATTAGATAACACAAACGGTGTGATATATTAACAAAACTGAATATTAAACATCATAAAAAAATGAGAACAAAAAATAACAAGAGAGAGAGAGAACAATACAAAATGAGATAAAACGGGGTAACGGAGAGAATAAAAAATTCAGTTGAACACAGTAACGAATGTGTTTTTTAATTTTTTTTCATCAAAAATTTTAAAATTGAGTTGAGAATTGGTCTGCAATGCCAGTGTTCTTATATAATATAGAAGTACATTTCATTGACTGAAAGTGTTTTAATAGGATATAGATTCATTCATAGTTTGGTACGAGGAACAGGCATATTAAATCTATAACTATTGGATATGCTGTGTGTTGGAGTATTAAAGGATTCTGAATGATGATAAGGAGGGTGAAATTTATTGTTTAAAAAACGTGGAATCACTTTTAACCGATTATTAAACCCAAATAAGTTGATTAAGTGTAGGAATATTGATGGCTTTACATTTGACCAACCAAAGAATGACCAAAGAAGACAATTATAAGCTACTCGTAGTCAATCCTGAATTTTGATGTATCAGACCAGCAATTTATACCGTAAGCCAGTAAAAGAATAATTTTTGAATAAAATAAAGTTCGTTTTTTAGAAGTGCGCAAGAGGTGTTTCAATCTTTTCAAGAAAAAAAATGTTTTTATTCAGTTTTTTAATTAGGGTTTCTATGTGAATGGAGAAGGAAAGATCGGTATAAAAATGTAATCCGAGGATTTTATGGGATTGAATAAGGATATTTTTTAAGGTTAAATTTGTTAAAAAACTAATGTTAGTTGTTATTTGGTTAATTTTCATTTTTTTGTTTGTAGCAATTGACAATAGTAGTGAAATCCTCTTGTATCAGATACTGATCTATGTGAGTTTCTTATTTTGGGTAAGACAGTAAAAAAAAAATTGCCATCCACATATGTCACGATTTTAGAAAGTAGGTGTAAACCAAAGAGTGTAGTAGAGAAAATTGCGAATAATATGGCCGCAAAATTAAAAACCCTGAGTGACACCATTATTGGAATCAATAATGATGTGTGGAATATTACTTATGAACATTTGTCTTTCACTAAGATAGCTACTAATAAGATTTACAAAGTGAAAAAAGAGCCTTAATTGTAATAATTTATTAAAAATGAAGTCCCGGAATACTGTATCAAACGCTTTTGATGCATCTGTAGACATTAAAAGACTGTTTTCATGGTTTATAGAAACTTCTGTAGATGTGTTCGTACATGTATAAGAGTGAGTGGGTTGCTGGATTTCCAGTTGAAATTCCGAAAGCAATTCCGAAAGTCTGTTTATTTTAGATGTTTAAGTTGATATATATAGGGAGTCAACCATGAGACTCCAATATTGTCATTCCATACGAGATGTTGGAGTTTTATGGGGAACATCCTGTATTTTTAAAATTTGAAACAAAATAATACATCGATATTGCTAATTTCACTAAATTTTATAAGGGTATAAGTAATTATAACAATTTTTTAAGTCTGTTTAAGTTGGTTGACACGTTCATAAATTTCTAAATTAAAAAAAATAAAATCAATATTGTTAATTTTATTAATGTTTGTAAGAGATAAAATCAATAAACTGCAATTTTAAAGCCTGTTCTTTTAATTAACAAGTCTCTTGAGAAACGTCTTAATCGGATTTCACTGTAATATCCAGTCAAAAAATTTTTGCATTATGAACAATTTTTTTGTTAATTCCATCATAAATACTCAAAAGTTACTAGAAATTCCTAAAATCCATAAACGTCACCAGTGAACTATCTTAAAAAAAAAACTTTAGACATTTATTTTATTGGTGGCCTGGAGGGATAAACTGACAAAGATGGGTGGAATGTTTTTTTATTCAGTAAAATGATGAGAAAACCCAATGGCCGTGATTTTGTTAAGAATGACCTATTGGAAGCCATTTTTTCTCGTTTCCGCCATTTTGGGTTCACAGCGCACACGAACATCGATTGCTAACGCTAAGAGGCTTTTCTATCGCCACAATGTGTTAACCCTGTAATTTGAGTTATCCTAGCTGACCAATGTCTGTGGTCGAGTGAATGACAACCAGACACACCATCTCAAAAAAAGATTTAGAAAAAACTATACAAAATTATATGTTTAAAAAATATACAATTTAGTCGAAGTTCCATTATTACGGAAAAAAAGTGGACCATTCATAGCTTTTTATGAGGCTGATGTTGATGATAATAGTCTTGATGATGATGCATGCGGAAAAGTCCATGAATGTTATCTTCTATATACAGATGGACTGTCGTGCGTGAAAGATGTACAATGCATGTAAATAACCTTTGATACTAAGATTGCAATCTCTAAACACAATCTCAAAAATAACAACAAAGCAAAATTCTTGACATTTCATTTTAACGAATCACTCGAGGTCTTTGCACTTGGAAATAAACCGTCTTCTGGGAATGTTAATTTAATCTGGAACTTACTTTTGCAGTGAACTGTTTTTTTATATTTTATAAGTTAAGAAAACCCTTAAAATATCGATTAAAATGCAGCGAATTTTTGTGCTAGCGTGCAGTTTAAACAGCAAAACCATGCATTTTCACCTAAAAAATATTTTTCCTTAAAGTTCAGCAAGTTGATCTTATCAAAGTTTTGGCGTGCGTAACTTACTCTTTTTTTAAATAGACACGTTTCC
>JAQIWH010007465.1:0-11418 GCA_034695005.1 Cryptops parisi
CCATGTTTGAACGACGTTTATATCGGTTAAACGTGAATAGCTTTACTCCAAAATGGAATAACTTCCAAACTATCAAAACATTTCACTTGAACTTACAATAGTATTGTTCTAGTCCTATCCATTTCTTGGTTTCAAGTGTTCCGACTAAATTAATTTAAAATCACCATTGTCAACTTCTTACGATTGGGGGGGGGGTACTCCAAAATGCAACAACTTTGGTTCCAAACAACAAAATGCCAAGACATTTCACCGGAAATTAGTCTTATTCGACTTCTATTCACTGATTGTTTTCAAATGTCCCAAAATAAATTTATTTAGAATTATTATTGTCGACTTTTTACGACTGGAGGCGTCCAAAATGCAATAACTTTGAGTTTTTTAACAACGGAATATGAAGACATTTCACTCAAAATTGTCTTACTCCCGAAAAAACGAGAATTGATGAATTTTTTTTGTCATTTTCGGATGATTCTGTGTATCCAATTATCATTATCTTAAAACAAATTATTCATAAAGATGGCAGTTTTCAAGTTTCCGTATCGTAACACTAATCTCACCCCCCGAAAAAGAATTATTACGATGTAACGACCGTATCACTTTAGGATTTTAAAAAATATTCTTCCGCGTTATCAAGATAGAACTTATTTTTTTGTTGCTTTGTTTATTGATTTTGTTTGTTTACATTCAAACAATCGTGCAAACGAACAGTTCCAATCCACGTAAAGATAATATTCTTGTAATATTAATTTTATTTTCATAAACTCTTGTAAAAGTCGAGAGAAGCTATTTGTTTGCATCGTCGTCTTTTAGTTTTCTTGTTTCGTAAATTCTCGTCGCACAGGTTGCATTTATGCATAAGCTATAGATAGGATGATATATGAGTGAGGGAAGTTTTGCATTTGCAAGAGGTAGGTTGGATGGTTAAAATTTCAAGTGGTGATTTTCATGGTTAATGAGATGTCGCCCTCTGGAGGTTGGCCAAGAGTAGACTGTCCTTCATTAACACACACACTTGTTAGCAATTTATACGGCCTTTGGTCAGTTCGTGTTTCGCGAAATGCGCTCATTTGGAAAGGTAATTTACAACCAAATTTTAACATTTGCAAATCTCAAATTATTATTAGGGTTACATTTGATGTTTTCGGTTTTCACACCTGTCGTTTTATTCAAATGTGATTTTAGTTTTTGATTCAGTTTTTGATTCTAGGGTACACGTGAACAATCCATCGTGCCACATCTCATAGTACAACTCAAATATTAATTTAATTCTACATGTATTATATATAAAATTTTATTTTTAATTCTCGTCATTTATGGTTGTTTCATGATGCAATGACGTTATTTTTTTCTTATTTGTATTGTAACATAATCCGAAAAAATGTTTTCGAAACTTTGAATTCTGCTGTACAGCCAATCACTGTACAGGTAGCAACACATCCACGCTGCTCCAATGGCCACAGCTTCGAGTTTAGGTAAGATGAAATAAAACAAAGAAAAACGTATTAATTTTATGAAATAATGATTGAATATGATTCTTTCGATTATCCGACCAATGCCGCTGACGGCGCTAGTAGATGGAAGGTCGAGTGTGTGATGAGATTTGGGTTTATGATGACAGGCCGCTCGGTTAGGTAGTTGCCGTTGGTTTTGGTTTATGATGGATTCGATTTACGATATTCCAAATAACGATGAATATTAAGCCATGTCGTTCCTGTATTTGGTTAACGATTGTTTTCATGATAAATATCGCTTTGTTCAAATCATTAATAACAAACTTTTAACATTTATTAGGAAAATATCTAGACAACGATGTTCATGTCTTTTGCCGATCGACAAGAAAAACATTTTTCGGGGAATTATTATTCCATCGTAATCATTGACTTGACATTTAAGTCATTTAAATAACTGAATGATTAGAAATGACATTTCGAAGATGGGGGTAAAAAACTCAATGTTATTTTTTTTTGATCGTTTCGTAAAAAAAACAAGAGATGTGCAATGTGTATGTTACTTATTAAAAGACAAGAGTGTTCTTCCTTCTTCTTACCAGCTATGGTAGCACTATCACACCATGTGTGAAAAATGCCGAGACTTATACCGAAATCGTTAGTTTAAACTTTAAAGGCCATCTGACACGATTGATTTTTACTGCGATTTCATTACGATTTTGATGCAACTCCATCGATCGCGTGGCGTTTTTCTCCGTTGCAGCTGAGACAAATGTTACCATTGGTGGGTTGTAGATGAAAATTGCAGTAAAATCGTAGCAAAGTCGATCGTGTCATTCAGCCGCAACTGTAACGAATTACCAAAAGCAGTTAAACTTTAAGCGCAACATTAGTTGAAACAATGAAAACGAAAAAAAAAGTTTCCGTCATTTTTGACCGGTTATTTACTAACATATGTGTATTATTTTCTTAATAAATGAATAAAAAAAATCGTTTGTCACACGAAAAGCAAAACTTGTTGTATCACGATGTCGTGATTAGAGTAATAAAAGAAACGTAGAAAGAAAAAAATAAGAGTCGGCACGAGACAAAAGTGCGTGGGCGGAAGGAAGATGATCCGCGTCATTGTGGTGGAAAATGATTCGTCGTCGTCGTCGTTCGTCGTCGGATATCATCCATAATTTGAGCAGCCGACCGCAAGCGGCGCCCATCCATAATGGAACGAGACTGTCTCTAGGGGGGGAGAGGCTCAAGGGGGGGAAAAGAGCCTGTTCTGTTGGCAGTAGTAACCTTCCCTTCCTTTAGCCGCCCACGCGCCAGTCTCGTGAATAATTCCTTTTGAGCCGCGGCCCCCTTGGTGTTGATCCGCAATCAATAGCCATTATGGTCCAGCCACTCCAACATGGACGAGATGCAACTATCTACTACCCGAACCAGGGGGGGGGGTAGTATTCCGAATTGGGGGTTACCTTTATCACGGGGGTGCCTCAAAGGGCGACCTTTATAACACTTTTTGTTTGTTTTTAGTTGTTTATATTTTTTCGTAATTATTTGTAATATTATATAAACATTTTTTTTACGTACAGTATTTCTGTACATTTGTGCGCGCGTAACGCAATGACTTACCGGTTTTCACGAAATTTAGTACCGGTACTAAAGTTCAAGACAAGAAAGGATATACGGTAAATGGAATAAAGTAATAATAATAATAAACTTACTCCGGTATTTTTTATTTAATTTTTATCGCTCTCTGCGTAAATTATCGTTGATTATCTTATATAATGAAAGAATAGAGTTCTCCTTCTCCTCACCAGCTATGGAAGCGCCACTGTGTGTGAAAATGCCGAAACCGATACCGGTACTTTAATTGTAGCAAATCTGTAGCAAATATTGCGAACAATGAGTTAAACAATGAATTGCGTAATAAAAACTAAAAAAAAAAATGTTCCGTCATTTTTGACGGGTTGTTTACTAGTTAGTTATCTGTATATCCCTATGATATTTTTCTATTTTAATATTAGTTCAAATGTTGTAATGTTATTGTTATTTTTTATTAATTTTAGTTTAGTATTGGAGTTCAATTATTTGTCACTAGATGTCGACTACGTATCAACCATCTATTGGCGCAAACGGAAAACTTTTTTAACTAACGATTAATTAATTTTAAAAATTAGTTAAAATTGATTAAATATATATAAATATATAAACTTTCTTATATAATAAAATTGTAGAAGTAACTTTTACTGTATTAATATTTTTATAATAAAATTTCGTATGTGTTAATATAAAAATTTCGTAAATCGGATAATCGACGCTAAAATATTTGAAAATTTTTTTTTTGTTTGTTTTTTTGCGCGAAAACATTTAAATTAAACTAGGAATCTATTTTATCAGTAGTGTGTAGTCCCACATCGTTTAAGTTGTTATTTTTGGTAAATTGAACTTTTGGTAAATGTTAACATTGTTTTGCTCTAATAATAGATACGCGAGTTAACGTGTAAGTAAACGAATTGAGACAAGATTAAAAGGAAAAAAAATAAAATAAAATGAAACAAAAAAAAAAAACACCGGTGGAATTTACTTGAGATTGTCGAAAATAGCAACCTTAACTACCTTTTCTTTTATTTATAGACATTGTTGTGACAAATAATGTCTTGTCTTTTTCGATTCTTGGTCGCCAGTGACGACAATGATGATGATGAGTCAACCGAGTCGAGAAATGAATAACCAAGCATTTTCCTATGGCGGTTTAATTTTAGTCACAAACGAGGGTTACCATTTTTATCTTTTTGCCAACTTAATCTTTTCGATTCAACTTTAAACTTCTTTTTTTTTTCCAAAATGGAAGTTTAGAAAAAAAAACAAAACACAACAACGTGGATGATGTTCTTATGTTGCACCGAGTTTGTATTTGATTTCATTCATTTCCTTGGAGGATGTGGAAAAGGTGGGAAAGAGTGTTAGTCCTCTCTGTTTTGTATTTTTGGGTTTTGGCAAAGACTGGGTTGACTATTTGAGGCGACGATTGGTTAAAATTAGAAAGCCATGTCGGGCACTCGACCACACGAGAGGTTAACGTTACATTCACTAAAAGGCACGCCGCGACGAGTAATGTCATAACACTACTACTACTACCACTTGTCGTTTTTTTGTATGTGTGTGTAAGTATGTATGTATATAGTTGTGTGTTTGTATATGTAATAGCTGTATCCCGTAAAATAACATTGAGGGATCCCGATCTGAACCCTCTTTTATACTAATCTTTGTTTACATTTCCCGTGTTTAGACTCATGTTGCTTCGCTACATTCTTTATTTTTTTGGTGTTTATTCTTCGTGTTGGTATGATACACGTCTATCATTGACGTAAACAATGTGAAACTGTAACCTGTAAACAATGAATGTTGATATGGTAACACAGCTGTCATTGTTTACGTCACGTTGCCATCCAACAATCCAAACGAAATAAAGATTGATGCAACGATAGACAGTAAAAGGCACCCTGTCTCTACAACAGCTGCTCTGCAAGTCACTCATGCTATTCAGTGAAGTTATTTTAGTTCATTGTGGTTTTGTATCTTTAAATTCGTATTTAAATTAACCATGCAACAACTGAAATAACTCTACTCAATAACATGGGTGACTAGCAGAGAAGCTGTTGTAAGGGCATTTTTACTATCATTGCATCAATTTTTATTTCGTTTAGATTGTTGAAACAAAAATGACACAACAGTGGATTCTAACGGGCTCGTGGCTACAACTTTTTAAATATGACTTTGTAGCTACGCTACGACTCGTAGTTTTCGATGTAACAATGCTGTTTTCGTAAAAAAAAAAAAATTTAAGGTCAATGATTGTATTGCCCCCGGATGTGGTGATCCTACTTCATAGGATCATAATCAGCGCATGTGCAATACTAAGCGAGATATTCTCCTGATACACTTGAGCTGAAGCACCCTGTATATATATCAATATATGTATGTATATCCGTATCCACCGATTCGTAACGTATTCCCCAACGTGTAGCGGTAGTAGTCGTTGTATGGTGGCGCGTGCGTTTGTTGTTGGGATGATGGAGTTTATGCTTTTCGGAGCTTGTCATGTGTCGGTATTGCTCGGCAGTTGGCTAAAGGGGAAACGTCAACCATCATTATAATAGGCAGCAGGGCGTGCGCTGATGGTGGACTCTGATGTTGTTATCCAGGGATATGAGGGGGTTGAAAAGTGGGGGGGGGGAGTTCTGGTGATCCAACAAGGAAAGCTTATTGGTTGCTGCCGCGATTGTGCCTTCGAGCCATCTTCGTGATTTGTGTCGTCGTTGACACAATCGCTGTTTGGACTTGTCAGCCATATTTTTTTTACCTCTATCTTTTTTTTTTTTTCGATAACGATCAACGCTGTTGTCATTTTCATTCTCCTCAACCGAAAAAAAAATTGACAGTTTTTGCAACTTGAAATACGCGAATTTACGATAACGCGTTGTTTAAGGTCTAATTTAAATAAAGTGTTTGAAATGACACCATACAAAAAATGCTGCAATATTTGAGCCTTGATTAACGACATTGAATGATGGAATTCTTGTATTTTCATGATCTTCAGATCACCTTGTAGATAAATTTTAGTATTCGCGTTATTAGTGAATATTTTTTAATCTTTTTATTAATGATATACTATAGAACGTTGTGTGGGTATTAGAATATTTTTTTCTAGTTTATATCTCATTCTTCTTTTATCTAGGTATTATTATAGGTTTTACAATCTATCACTTATTGGCAGCATTGTGCACTAATTAGATAGTGGGGGTATCCTTTTTTATTTAATCCTCCATATTTTTTGTGTTCGGAATGATCAACCCCCTCACCCTATAGGTTTTACATTAATCTTGCTTATCACCGGCTCGATGACACGTGACACATGATTCGCTTTTGATGACCAACAATACGATGACGTCAAATACGAATAATAGAGCTGTTGTTAACTATGTAAAAACTTAATTATACTGCATATATAAAATTATAATTAATTTTTTGATACCTGTTATTAATTTATCATTTTCCATGATGATTAATATAATTTATATTTTAAAAAAATGTAAGGGTTAAAAATGTAGGGGTAAAAAAAAATGGGTGTAATAATTCTTTTCCGCTCGAAAGGGTGAATGAATAAGAGAAGAAAAAAAATTAAATAAGGTGTTTTTTTTTTAAATGAATGAAACAAAAAGGGAAAATGTAGATGAAAAAATAAAAGTGGGGGGGGGTTTGTTGTCAATGAGTAAGATGTACAGTGACAACAACTTGGATGTTAGATATCGAATAGTGATCTATCATCGTCACGTGTCAACGCTTAGCGATAATAATAATCCCTCGGTTTTACAAACATCGTTCTCACTTCAACACCGCCATCGTGGAATCTATTTTTATTTTACTTTTATATTACCCCCTATCTTCATTTAACGTCTAAACTTTGAAAGTGTTGTGTTGTTTTTGTTGTTATTAGTTTTGGATGAAACAGTCGCTAATAACGTGTTTTTAAAACAAACTGAACATGGTTACATTGTGTGTAAACGGTATTATTTTAGAGTTGAATTAAGTTTATTGGTAGTTTAAGCCAGTGGTTCTCAAAAATGGGAGTGACGATGTTATTTCGTATGAATAGATCGTTTCACGTATTTTTTCGAAAAATGTACAAAGTTGTGATTATTATTAGTATTAATTAATAAACATCCAAGTTTAACAAGTTGCGTCAGCGTCATTCACGATTTTAACAATGGTGGAGATGAGATTGTTATCTTGAAGTAACTGATGGAATTGATAAGATGATTTTGGAAGCAATGCATGTAATTGAACTCTTTATTATTCAAGACCAGTTTGTACAAGTTACACAGTTATAAAGTTAATATTGTTATTTGTTACGACGTTGTTTGAGTCAAACTTATTGATTACTAAACGATCCGGTGACTTCGAGGATAGAAAGTCACAACAAATAATTCATGCAATTGCTATGGTACTGTTATTCTCGGGGTTAATTAAATTTCTTCTATTATCTGAATATCCTTTCAATTTCTCTATCATTATCATCGTCGCGGATGAGAAAATGAAGGAGTCAAGAGAAGAACCAAAAAAAAATAGAAAATAAAATCGACAGCGGTGAAATTGGGGACCATTCAGAGGCTTTTTGGCTTCTTCTTCGTCTTTCTCACTTTGGAGACTCGCCAGACATTTTGGAGGGAGAAGATCAAGAGGGTGGATACAACCTTCTTGAGAATAAGAGAGATGAAACGAAGAAAAAAACCTCTTTGCACACATAAGACCTTTTTTAACTATTCCGCATCGTCTTATCTGTCAGCTTGGAATTTCCGTAACGTTGCACGATTTCTGGGTTCTTCCAATAGACAAAAGAACTTAGCCACGCACTAAAAATGGGGTTTGTTACAGTAGGATATCCTCGAAGATTATGATAGGAACCCTTATCTAAAAATCCAGGGAAGAAGTTTTAACTCCCCGGATAAAGGTTTTGGTTAGTATGGATTAAGTTGGACTAATGAGGCGACCATTAGCGAAAGAGAGGAAAGTTAAGACAATGGCCCAAGGCTTGCTTTTCAACGTCTATTGGACACGCTGAAGAGATAGGACACGAGGTCAAGCGAGGCAAACTGTAGAAAAGTACCAAGTAAAATCTCCCCCCCCCCTCTTTTTCGTCGGTTTTTCACTTTTCTCGATGGAAACAACTTACTGGTTGGTCGGTGTCTTGTTCATAGGATTTTAACACTCTTGACCTACCTTGATCTTTTGATGAGCTTCGTTTTCCACGAAATGGTGGCATTGTCTTCTTTGGTCACAATCCGGCTCCGATCCAACGTATTTCAGTATTATACTGAATTACCCAATACAGTACTAGTAGTTAATGCTTCCTTGTTAGATGGTTACTATGTGGTTAACTCTTATGTGTGCGGTAGTTGTCGGTAACTTTGAGTTTTAATAAGTTAAAGTTTGATTATTCAATTTTGAGATGTTCCTTTTATTTACTTATCGATTTACTTGTCATGCATGTTGTTTTCATTACTTTCAAGAAAAAAATTATGCTGAATACTTTTTGATGGGTTCACATACAAGATGTGACAACGAAGTACGGTGAATTACTTTTATTTAAAAAGTATTATAGTAGAATATAGAATATTAGAGTAGAGATTTTCCCTCAGAAACTCCCTCTTGTTTACAACACACTTATCTCGACGGTTCTTGTTACTTTATGAAACAATACACAAGACGTGCTCTTTTGTGAGTGGATTTAATTGCGTTGTCGTGGCTGCCTGGGTCTTCTTAATTTAATCAAATCTTTTGCCTTCCATATGCACATCGCTTCTGGTACGAATGATTTTTTTGTCAGAAAACATTATGAGGTGTCTCATCCATCGTATTTGCCAGAATTGGCACTGTGTGACTTCAGGCTGTTTCCTAAAAAGATTATGAAAGGCAGGCGATTTGATTCAATTAAGGAGATTGAGGTAGCCATGACAGCGCAACTAAACACACGCAAGAAGAAAGACTTGGTACTGTTTCAGAAAATGACAAGAACTCGTTGTTGTAAGCAAGGGAGAGTCTTCTGATTGTAATCTATGTTTTACTTTAAAACCATTTTTTTAAGACAAAATAATTTCACTGTACTGTATTTATCTAGTACTTTATATTTATATTTAATACTTATATAAACCGAGCTCTATCTATCTATCTATCTATCTGTGTCTGGAACGCTAAACGTAACTATAACAACACGAGTTTAAACAATGACATTTTCATTAAGATTAGCCCAAGTTTTCATCTCCCTCTATCTATCTTCATCTCTGAGGAAACGCATCATGGTCCTGAACGCTTGGTCCATCCCAAGCTGCTCTGTTGTTGTTATCAAAGCTGCTTTTTTAAACTTACTGCTTGGTTGCTGCTCACGTGTCAATGCAGCGGTGACACTTAGCAACATTTTAATAAAACGAAATCTTCAAAAATCCAAATCATGTTTCAATTAAAACCGTGCATGGCACGGGGCAACTTCTAGTTAGATACTATTATAGCAGCGAGCTACTCAAGTACCATAATAACAACAACAAAAAACAAACTTTACCATGGATGAGCTTAAATAAAATAACAACAATGAGTTGCTCACCATTTTTGACGGTTTAAATTAATATACGTTATACTGTACTGTGTAGACATCCAAATTTGTGTCTTAACACTTGAAATCTACGAGGTGGAATACACAGAAAAATGTCGTTTAATGATTAGTTGTCATTATTGTAGTAGAAAAGATTCTTACTATACGAGAAGTAGCCCCGTGCTATGCACGGTTTTAATTGAAACAGGATTTGGATTTTTTTAAGGTTTCGTTTTATTAAAATGCCGCTAGGTGTCACCGCTGCATTGACACGCGTTCCGGGCCATGATGCGTTCTCACGGAGATGAAGATAAATAGAATGAGGTGAAGACTTGGGCTATTCTTTATAAGAAATGTAGGAAAGCCTTGAATTTTACTGAAAGAATGCAGGTTTAAATTTTTATTGTGTATTGCAGGGAAGATTTTTTTTTTTGGTGTATTGCGGATAAATCCGAACTTTTTCTGTAGATTTGTACTGTAGGAAATTTATTTCCGGTATTGCAAGGAAATTACTTCGGATATTGCGAGAAAATTTCTTTTTTTTTTCTTTAGTAATTGCCAAAACAAAACAAAAATCACGTCATTATTATATTATTGTCTGACTTGCAGGAAAGCTAGTTTTTGTATTGCAGGAAAGCTATTTTCTGTAATGCAGGAAAGTATTTTCGGTGTAGTACAGGAGAACAATATGTTGGTTGAATTCAGCTTTAAAAATCCCATCGGCCACTTTCATATTATGCCGCATGTAGTAGAGAAATTTTATTTCGAATAAGGATTATAGTTCAAAACTAATAGTACTCCGAATACCAATTTGTTAAATTGATTGGTTAAGCCTCTATGAATTGCGACTATATTCCTTGGACATGACTCATTCACTTCATAATACGACAATGAGGGATATTGTAATCCGTAGTGTATTACATTTCTATGTCACGTGTAAACCAAGCTCATTTCTAATCAATATTGACGCTAGTATATTCACAAACACTTAACCGTTTAAATACTTAACATCTGTTTTTTAAAACTTTTATAACAACCAATTTGAAAATCGCATTTCCGAATGAAATGCAAACGTCGTTGAAAATTGTGTTTTACGTCTTCTTTTGTTCTTGTGATTTATTCATGCGAAAACGCACTTTTCATGTGTCAAGGATTGCAAATGTAGTGTAATTTCAAACATTTTTGTTTTACGACCTTACAGTTGTTTTAGAAAAGTCATTTTCGTGCAAACAAATCATCGGCCATTTGCAGCAAATCTTTTATTTTTTATTCCTTTTATTTTCAAAGATTTTGTAAGTTTTGCATTTATGCGTGTGGTTGTTTTCACGAGCCGATAATTCAATGTCACCTTTCTTTCTTCTTGGATTTGTGTTTCCAGATTGTTCCGCCACCATCTGTACCTGCCCACGTAATCAATTTGCTTGCGCTCCAACACCACGAGGAGAATGCACTTGCATTCCTGAGAATTGGCATTGCGATGGAGACAATGACTGCGGCGATCAAAGTGATGAGAAGGGATGCAGTAAGTTCACATAACTCTGATATAGTTTGGTCTTTTTCCCCTCATGTACAAATACATATATGCAGTTGGCAATGTCGGTGTATAGTAAAATTCATGGTCATCTTATGGTCATTCAAGAGCTTGTAACTCTTTACTTCTATGCTTCGAAGCTTGTGATAAGTAGACCTCGGATTTGTATGAAGTTGCATGTTTGTTTTTTGTTAATAGGTAGCTCCCTCAAAATTGATGAGGATGTTATTCATTGTTGCACAAGTAAAATGCTTAAATTTTATTTTGCATATTTCAGATGTTAGTGCATATTTTTG
>JAQIWH010007466.1:0-11414 GCA_034695005.1 Cryptops parisi
CCTAACTAAAATGCCATGTGAAATTATACGTGACTAGTAAAAAACCTGTCAATCAACGAGCACATAACTAGTCTGGGCTAGTTAAAAAGCCTGTTGAATGCTCTCTACTCTATCTACTTTGAAAACACTAACTTTGAAATTTCGCTGTTCACTCTCATTGGGTGGAGCTGTTAGCCAATGAGGTTTGTAATATAGCAGAGCAAGTGTCGGTAACATAGCAAATTATTATAGGTAATACTGCTTAACAGTAAATCGAGCTAATCTGCTATCCTAGTCAACCTTGACTTTGCTTTTGTATGAACTCATATGAAACTTCATAAAATTTAATATCATTTCATAAGCTGGGTGTTACTTTTTTTGAAGTTGAAAACATTCAAGCTTTCCCCCACAAACAAGAATTGCAGAATTGGGCAAGAGTAAAAAGGCAAAATGTCCCCAAAAAAGCAAACGGAAACACATCATCACAGAGATGGCGCACATGCGTTGGACGCAATCGCAAAGTGGTGGGTAGGAGTGCCCACAAACCTGCGTGCGCGTCAATTAAGTGGGAAAGATCACATTCTTTGTGAGGTCATCACACATGGGACCAGAAAAAGTTATGTTTTCAACATAACCACAAGAGTTAGAACTAACTGGACTCAGTTCGTTTTTAATTTTTTAAAAGTTTAATACAAAGTATCAGCTTTTAAACTAGTGCTATTATAGAGATTGCAGCGGTGTAATCAATTATTTTGTGAATACTTGAAATGACATTTATAGCTAGGTGAATTTTGAGTAGGTTTCGTATTTCATATGGAACCTATCATATTTTATATGGATATGCTATATTTCATACCAGCCAGCTTTGCTTTGTAGTTTATCATGTATCAGCTGTAATTTTGTTTAACAATTTAGAACTGGTCATTTTTCACATAACTATTAAAAAACAATATGCCCACATATCGGTTAAAACATTTTGTGTACCTTGGGAAACACTGGCTACCATAAATTTTATGGTATGTACTCATAACTCTCTTAGATGAGTAACTATCTGAACAAGGACCAGCTATTTTCATTGTTAATTTTTAAATCGTGTGTTAAAATGTATTGTATAAGAAAACTATTAACTAGTTAACTGTATTTTCTGATGTTTTTAATTTTTATGTATTTTGAGGCCTTTATCATGGAAATCAGCTTTATAATTGCCACAAGGTAGTTTATAATGCATCTTCAACAAGTTCTTTTTTCTATAAACCCAATCTGTATTGCAGTGGTCTCCAGACTTTTCTGAACGCGCACCCCTATGTTAGTAGGACCAAAAACCACGCACCCCCTGATGTATGTAACAAGAGTTTATAAGTGATTAGAGTTATAACAAACCTCTGTAACAAGAGTTCATAAAAAATACTCTTTGTAATAAGAGTACATAGAAAATCTCCTATTCTTGCGCACCACCACGGATAGCTTCGCGCACCCCACTTTGGAGACCACTGCTGTATTGTATATACACCAATACTTGATTTAATGGATTTATCAGACAAAATGAACTGCTGCTGTAAAGCAGTGAATTTTAATAATGACAACTATTTTGTGTCATTAAAGTAAAGTAAATCTTCTAGTACTTCATTTTGTATCATCTGTGTATCTGACAATTTAAAATGGCTAATGTAATGGCTAAATACCTTAAATATGCAATCATTGAATTGAACTGTAGGTTAACTATAATCGTGGGAACTCTTTTTTTATTGTCCATTAAATGGAGGGTTTCTACACGTTTTAACTATTATCTTTGTTAGCTTTGTATTTTTTTATATAAACAAGCATTCAACAATTGTGCTATGGCATTTATTACAATTTTTACTGTAGAGGTAAACTACTGTTTTCAGTTACAAGGTTCAGGATCGTGTACAGAGTTTGAATTTTGGGAGTTTCATGTATTGGTTCCCCCCCTCCCCACCCGAATTTGGAAGCACTTTCTTGTAGTGTACTTAGAATGAAAAAATCTTGGTCACCAAGACTATCAATCGACCCACCCCCCTGAAAATCTGTACATGGGCCTGACATGCTTCACATATTATTTTTCTAACATACATTTTGTATAATTGTTTGGTGCCATGATGGACTTGCTATTTGTACATTTCAACGTTTTAGAAGTCTTTTCATTGTGATGTACTTTTGTGTGCACAAATTAAAGTTCAATATGAATACCTTTGGCCACATGGCCAAAATTAAACACCTGGTTAATGAATCTCCTACTAAGGATACAGTGAATACGTTAATACTGCTAGGTATTTAATGTTTACAAACAGTGGTTTATATTTTTAACTGTTTTTATGATGTATTCTACGCTTAAAATGCCATTGTCATTATACATTTAGCCTAATTTCTTATGCAGCTGATTTTTATTGTTAATCTTGGCTCTGCTGTAATAGATTTGTGAAAGTGTTACAAGTTTTAAATGCAGAGGACAGTTGGATAATGCACTCACCCAGAGGCGGATATATAGGTACTCGCAGTAAGCGCAGAAGAATTTTGCAAATGGAGAGTCCCCAAATTCTAGTAAAAAATTATAACAAATAACAAAAAAGCTAATTTTTAAGGGGTTCCAATTCAAATAAGAAGATTTAGATGTTTTAGCAAAAAAAGTTGTTTTTCGTTTCCAAATAACCAAACAAAGTATGAAACAAGATTGCTCATTAAAAAAACCGACTGTGCATAAACATCTGCCATGTTGGTTTTTAATTTACTATATGTACCCAGTGACACTCGCGAGACTAAAATGAATCCATCAAAATCTATCAAGCTATCCAGTTTGTAGGAGAGAACATAGAATCATACATACACCCAAAAAACATAACCCTCCATCTTGCGCAGTCATGTAAAAATCATTTTTTGCCAGAATGATGGTGGAAAACAGGGATCTTATTAATCTATGAATTGGTACAATATCGTTAATAATTATCGGGAACGGGAGGGGGGGGCACCAAATACAACTGCGCTCAAGGCCCCCCTGAACTATAAATCCGCCACTGACTCGCACTATAAAAAAACAAAACCAAGTTGGATAGTTTTGCTTTTGCTATCAAACTAACAGTTGGATAGCAAAGTAAACGAATTACGAATGTGTAATAATCTATGCATCTAAGATTTAAATCATTCTTTTGGTAAGAAAATTATGTTTGTGTATATGAATCTTTGTATTCCAAATGCCAAAGGAGGCAGAAAAATCTTGCAAATCAAAGAAGAAAACGATAAGTTGACATTCACACCTCTGCACTTGTAATTAATTCAATTTTTGTTGCAGAACTTGATTATTAATACAGCAGTTGAACAACCAGAAGCATTTTTATTTCATGCTTCATTGTGATTAGGTTGTTTCGGAATGTTACTGAAAAGTCTGTTCATTTATCCTAAGAGTGTATACAAGTATAATGCAGTAATTAATCTTCCAAAGATGTTTTCTTTTTTGAAAATTTATTTTAAAAGTTTATGGTGCCTTTATTTTAACTGTTTTTATACTGAGCTTATAAAGCAAAGATTAACCTTATCTCTAATTTTGCAACTTTTAGTTTTATGGAAAGTCTAGTTTTGAAAAAAAAAAAAAGATCAAGCATAACTTTGAAAGATAACTTTCTATGGATATCCTGTCAAAGACTTGGATGTTAAAAGCCATGTATTTTCAGCTACATGTAATAAATGATTTTTTGTTTTCCTCGTTCGTAAAATGTTTTTCATTTTCACCACTCAACAGTAGCATTTAACATCTTTATAAAAAAACATCAAATGTGAGGTTTACAAGTATTTGGCAACTCAGCGAGTTGTTCAAGTTATTAAGGCCTATGATGACTTGTATACCAATACAGGGTTACAACAAAAGTGCCATAAAGGTCTTCCAGTTTTTGTTGGGCAAGTCCAGCCTTGAGCAAGAAGCAATGTCAGTTGTTCACAAATCGCTGGACTACCCCCCAACAACAGCTTGTGACAGAATCTCTTTACAGTGAAATATCTATTACAGGGGCGGAGTTTGTTCCTTGATGCCCCTGAACATTACATCTACGGACCACTGTAAGTCATTATCACTGTAACCCTAGAACTCACTTGTATAAAAAGTACATCTAACTCAAATTTCTTTAGTATTAAATAATGAAAGACTTTGGATGGAAACAATTTTAATGTTTTCAGTTCACTCTTTTGTTTGTTGCATGAAAAGTGTGGAAAAAAAAAGAGACATGTTGTATGAACATTTTGCATTGTGATCTTAACATATTGAAGCACCATCATAATATTTGGCACAAGTTCACACATGACTTGCTAGTTTGATTGCTTTGGATAACGTTCGCATATTGGTACCGCACGAAAAAATGAAATAAAATAAATTCAAGTTATCTTGGAATGCTTTTGCATAAATTTGTTAAAAGTCTGTTATCAGCTTTGAAAATGTGGACTGATATTTCTTAAATAGCAGCATCGGAGAAAAAATAATTTAACATTGTCTCAAGACAGGTGCACGTTCAAATTTAACTTTGATCGGAACGAACATTGTCGATTTCATATTCACATGTGATCTACAATCGTAGCTGCAACCCTTAACTCAAATTCCTCAAGCTCACCTTTATTTTTTGCTTTCACACACTATCATAATGGCCGAGGGGAACTCTGAACTGACGAAGACCTAGGACTAGGTGGAGAATATGTTGGTGACCCATGCAACGGCAAAGTTTCTGACCATAATATTGATCGTCCTGGTGGCGATGAGCCATCTTTAGTCTGAAGTGATGGCCCAACTGAAAAGAGTAAAAGGCATTCAAGGTGAAAAAGAAATCAAGGAAGGTGAAACCGTTTACGCCAACCATTTAGGGTGAAACCCTCATCAACGAGTAGTCCTTGTTAGTTAGTTAGTTATTTACTCCTCCTCGAGTAGTCCTCCACAACTTACTTGGTCTAATGAGAAACGAGCGTGAACCAGATGAACTACCATCCACAAGAGTGTTAGCAGCAAAACTCTGACCAAACATGGACCAATATCCTGAAGGTGGTGAAAAACAAACAAGTAAATTTTAAAAATCAATTTTATACCAGACTGTCTAAATTCCTTGTACGCAAGAACATAGTGGTCCCGTTAAGACAGCACTTCGCCTCACAATGAAGTGAATTTGGGATCAATAACAAATAGATAGGTAGAACGCCACTCTTTTGTCCAGCACCAAGGGTGGCAGTTAACGAGGTTCAACTGTATTTCCATGATGTCTCCCATAGTTTGGTCACTATGACCATGTGAAAAAACATAACTTCGAAAAAGCTGAAACAGGTTCCTTGTTCAATTACCCTAGATGTACTACATACAGCGAGATTACTCTTTGGGAACCCACGTTCACCTCCCCCCTTGGTGACATACTGGATCATACAACACAAACTGATTTAATAAAAAAACAGTCTTAGTGTTCTTTAAACCATCATTTTTTTTTAGTATACACCAAATGCAAGACATGCTTATTTTTTTCATGTGTTCAAAAGATAAATAAAAGTGTGATCCTTACCTATCAAAATAGCTGCAATTGTACCGGCAATTGAGAGAAGTATGAGGAAAACATTCTGATAATGATCGGTGGCAGCATATAACATTCTTGACCAACCGGTACTTTCTCGGGAATAAGTGCCACATTTCTCTGTAGCTGGAAAGTGAAAGTATTTAGGTCCCGAGATGAATGCCAAATTGTGGAAGATAAAGATTCCAACCACTGCAATAATATCAACATAACTGTACCTAATTCTATAAATTTGACAATGACGGGTATAACTATTGTTTCTTCGTCAAAATCCCATGTTACATTGATTTCATACATAGCATCCCCAGGTTGCCAACATCCATCTTGTAAATGAATTGGAAATCTTCGAATATGCCTTACGGTAGGATCTTGTTCAGCAGGCCGAACATCAATAACAGATGGATCACTTGGAATGATCTGTTTGCCAATGTTACAAAAGTGTTATAAAGTTGATTATTATGATGTTGCCACGACACCAAGCATACAGGACTATGTTCCTTCAAAGTACCGCACTTGCTAACTTAAGTGAGAAACGCTATGGCTCAATATAAAATAAGGACAAAATAATTAGACAAAATAATAACCGTATTAATACAAAAATAAAATAAAAACAAAGCATTTAAAAGCTTCCAGCATAACCTCTGTGTATTGCACTGTAGTGTAAAACACTACTACTACACTATTATATTAACACTGAATATTCTCAAGGAACTGTACTTTTGACTCTCCCTATATTAGTGTTCCTTCATTAGCAAAACAAAACAAGAGTAAATTACAGACAAACTTTTTCAACAAAGTACTATGTCAACCAAAAATCCACTTTGTTGGTTCACTTACTAAAATGTGAGAAAAGACGTCATCTATTGCAGATATGGGCAAATATCCAAGTGGTTGCAAGCTGCTGAGGTTTATTTCCGACACTAAAATGTGGAATCCAGGTATGAACGGCAGTTCAACGGCTTTAGAAACGACAGCCGTTTGTTGTCGTTGAACTGGTATTTTAGCTGTGATGGCAATGTGACTTTGAATGGTGCTCAGCTTCATTCTCAAACTTGTGTGCAGTGGTTTGGACGCCATTCTGCATGAATATAAACCTAAAAATACCACATGTCGATTCAAATTACTAATAAAAAAACTTCATGGATTTGATGTTACAAGGTCAAGTTTTGTAACTCACTGCAAGTATTCATTCAGAACTTACCCGAGTCAGGAATGAACACAGCAGCAATATCGAACATGTCATTGATAAAAACTTCTACATCTTCTGACATGAATTGGGCAGAACACGTAAATGGAAGGTTACTCGACGTCCAATTGTAATTGAAAATCGAAGAACAATTACTTCCTGCGATTTCAAAATATTTTCACAAAATCAAACTGTTGGTTTAGTTGCAATTGCATCAGAATGTATGCCGGGAAGTTCATACAACATAAAATATAAGCCTAGTCATTCCGTGAGGGGGATTCCTAAACAGTACCACAGTTACCAAATACATGATTTGGTTAAGTATTTAAATACTAAAAGTAGCCCTGTGCCATGCACGGTTTTAAATGAACAGGATTTGGGTTTGAAGGTTTCGTTTTATTGAACTGTCGTTAGGTGCATTGACACGTGTTCCAGACCATCATAGAGATGAAGATAGAGGGAGCTGAAGACTTGGGCTATTCTTAATAAGAATAATGAGTTGTAAGGAAATACAATAGAAATTAAAGACACCTCAACTTTACTTGCTCTTTTTTGTACACATTAGTTTGTGACACTTACTGAGCATGTTATTAGTTGATCAAAAGTATTTTATAATGAAATACTACTCATTACTATGTATCTAAACTAGTACTGCACTACCACCACCACCTATTGGTGAAAATATTATTTATGGAGATAGTAACGCCATTTACTAAAATTTTATAAAATTGACAAAACTTCACTAATGAAAACAAAACATTACAAACCATGTTTACTAAAAACCAGTTAGCAAAACAGCCAGAACCTAGTTTACTTTGTATTTCAACTGTACTTATTGAGAATATTTTGTTTTTGAAATTGGGACAGGAGGATGAACTTGTGTGGACATCTAATAGTTAATCCGTTTGTCCACAATATTTCCTAATTTTTTTCTGTTTAATTTTTATCATTGTATGAATACATGTGTAAGAAATGAAACCAATTTAAAAACAAAAATCATTGATCACAAGGGATGGCTGTATACGAGACCTCGTCACACAAAATTTGTTTACCTATTAGATTGACATTCTTTGGTTGTTGGATTCCATGCAACGTTACTGAAAAATGATAAACCTTTCTCTCCCAGGCATTAGTAATAAATTGGTGATAAGTGGAAAGTGATACTGCCGCAATGGGGTTTGCTAAAAGCTAAAATAAAAGTGCAAGTTTTAAAGAAAAAATAATAACACCTTAACCATAGACTGCAATTATTTTTTTAAAAAACAAAAATACTCACATCTGTCCTTAAAACAACTTCATTCGATAAAGTATAATAGATACTTGCTGATCCAGTATTGGTAACAACAGACACGCCCGTTTTTGAATCGATAATAATTACGTTTGGATTATCAGTGTGCCAATATCCAGGTTTTCCTTTGTAGCGAAAACAACATTATCTTAATATGAATGGTCCTCGACATTTGCAATTCTGTACTTACATAAGAAATTAGCACCCATTTGAGCAAAAAATAAAAAAAACACATTTGCAATGCTTTAAAATGCCCGTTAACGTATACATTAAACATTAAGGTAGCCCTTATTTTTAAATTTTGGAGAAAATCCTAGGATGCATCTTGAATATGTTCCATTATGAAAAAGTACTTTTGGTTAGTTTTAAATAATATTTAGGGATTACTACCAACATTTGCAAAATTGCATGAAAATGTTATGTGATGTTTCAGACCAGTGTTTCAAACTTTGGTAGTAACTACTTCATCTGAAATTGACCAAATCTTAAGAATATTACGTTTGAATATTGGAATAAGATAGGTTGGTGTCCCAGTTCAAAATAAAACCCTTGTTTTTTCCCCATTATAAGAGACACCCTAATACACCCATAAAAGCTTAAATAATGCTAGATGCAAAGAACAAAACAAGTTCCATTCCAAAACGTTGCTGTTGACAAGGTCTTGGAAACAAATAAACTTTTCAGGCAAAAGTTGCCTGTAATGTGCGAACTGTAAATGATGAAAACAAAAACCTTCAAAATGTTGCAGTTGAGTATTAAAACATAGTACATCTCCTACAGTTGCAAAAGCGTTAGATGGCTTGATGACATCACCAGCAAACAAACTGAAATAGGTCTCGATACGAGGATTACGACTGCTCCAAAACTAATGCACAAAAAATACACACACACAAATTATACATAAACCTCCAACGCTTTGACTATATTTAATAATGTTTATCTAATTTGACCTTACTTTTAGCACAGTCTGCCCAGCCTTTAGTGATTTTAGAGCATACGATGTGTTTTGACGATCAGGAGCGATGTCAAGTATGTCGTATCTGAAAGATGGTGCAGAATTAGTGAAACTATTTTCCATGTGAAGCTTTGCAGATATTCGCAAATCTATAGAAATATCACCTGCTTGGCCTGTAGTTAAGAACAACATTGGTGGCATGGAACGTATTACCAACATTGTCATGGAACGTGATCAGTAAGTGCATTACTCCTCCAACAGGAAACGTGGTCAAACCAGACTCTTTGATATGTAATAGTTTGGGGGATGCTAAAACTATATGTGATACAGGTTTCACCTACACAAACAAAAAAGTGCAGTCAGCATCAATATTTTCATTCTAAAGAGCGTTATGTGCAGGTAGCTTGGAAAGGCTAGGGGGTAAGCCCGTAAGTTTTGGAGACCTCTTACTGAGTTTTACAAAATTAACCAAAGCCCTCAGTTGACTTAAAGAAAACAAAAAGCAACTCCTCAATATAGTTTGTGAAAAAATATGTAAAGATACTAAATTGAATACATTTCTTCATTATCTACACCATAGTCTAATAATATATTGTAAATCACCAGGACTCAATATTTATTTACCTCAACTAAGATATTGACTGATTGGTTGAAACCAAATTCTTCGTGAGCTACAACCATTACAGTAGCTTGGCATGAACGAGGACCAGATTGCAGCAAACCATTCAGTTCGACGGTGATGCAAGTCTCTGCATTGTTGGATTCCTTTCCACCACCAACAACATACGAAACCGGCACCAGCAATTCCCTATGAATATTCCAACCCAACACATCAAAATTATTGGTACCCTTTGGATGAATATTTCAATTACATTGGTCTTCGACTTCAAAAACCGCACCTATTTGTTTTTAACATCAATGTCGTACTTGGTGTGATCAAGAGCGAGTCTCGTTCCATTTCAGGTTTAATAATGGATAAAGCATCAAACACCTGGAAACGTAATGAAATGTCCACTCAACTGAAACAAGCTGTCACCAGTACTAAAATAATAAAACAAATGTGTGATTTACTTGAATCTGTAAGGCATCATGCAGCATCGAACCACCTTTGATCTGACCGATCTCTTTTTCGGCTTTCACTTTTACGGAGATCATAGCTTGACCTGGTCTTTTTGCAGTTATGCGCATCACAAAATTATTTCTTGAACTGCTCTGGAAACCACAAGAAAATTTTCATTCATCATATGTGAAGCGCTAATTTATGAAATCTTAAAAACCGATAAATGGAGTTGGTTGTATCAATATAGCATATCTATTGTGTATGCATATGATGTTTAAGAGATGCACTGATTGCTCGAAGGTTTTTATGGCACTTATTGAACAAGATGTGGAGAACAGAGGGGATCAGGTGCGATTAAAGAGATGACAGAGGAAAACGAAGAAATGGAAAACAACCCAAGATAGTATCAGAGTGGTTACCCATGGCAGTGGAGAGAGAAGTGGGCAGGTGGCTCTGCTGGCGGAGAGGAAGGAAGAGGAGAAACTGATAATAACGTGAGCTGAACGTTGCAGGCAGCACAAAAAAAGTGGAAACTTGCCACGCACAAGATAAGCGTGGCGTGGGTGATAAGAGTGTGGCCGATTCGAAGATGAGCCAAGGTAATCTCTCGAAGTCGAGACTCGTGATAAAGAGGTAAACCAGGTCAGGTTGTAGAGGCCTTCATGTGGCAGAGTTTATTAGAAGTGAGATTATGTCATTCAAGCTGCAGGATGTTACAAAAAAGATCCACGTACTCAGAGGAGGGTGCTAGTTCGAGAGAGGAAACTGAGGTGTTGAATGTGGAAAAGAGTGGGCGTGACCAGAAACAGAAGGCAGCGGGGAGAGCAAGAAGAACCTTTGTCCAGTTGGCTGATAAGAAACTCTCAGCAGTGCGGATACCAAGTAGATGGGTAACCCAAGTCTGAAAAGAGAAGCGCCGAAGCAGAGGGGGTGAAAAAATGTGGATAAGCAGGGTTAGAAGAATGCGCACTGAACCGCGCTGTGTAGCTTCAGCAGTTCCGTTCATCCAAGCGATGTGGAAATGGCAACTCTCTGCTTTCAGCACACAAACTAAGAATGGAGCTAGTACAAAAAGCACCAAGCGCTAAGAGAATGTCAGCATGGTAAATACTGTGGAAACGGGCTATGTAGGAAGCATGGGCAGAAAAGAAAACATTGGAGGCGTACGTTACTCGGAAGCACACGAGGAACCTATGAAGCATAAGAAGAATTCACCAGTCTGCTCCCCAAGAGTGGTGGCTTAGTTAGAATATCAAGGTTGAGTGAGGGCCCTTTGGCAAGGCATGTAGAGTTGGTGAATGTGCAGGGCCGGATTTATATGTAGTGAGGCCCTAAGCTATGTTAAATTGTGAGGCCCCTATTTTGGGATTCAAGACTTTTATTTGATATTTTTTAATCAA
>JAQIWH010007467.1:0-11412 GCA_034695005.1 Cryptops parisi
GACAATAACAACGTTTGTTCATACGCATTAACTAATGTTTTCACCCATTTTTTCTTAACTTCACTTTATGTATGAGTGCAATGGTTGGACGGACGACAAAATCTTGGAAAAACCACCCTCAACAATGTACCATATATCATACTGTTTAAAAAACCAAAACTCAATGCCAGAGAAAAAATAAATCAGTTCCAAATGTTTTCATCATCCAAGCAAAGAACTTTCCCCATCCAACAAACATGTCCAAAAACGTGTTTTTTTAAATATCACTTGTTAATGACTGATTTTACTTCGCGGAATGTTCAATTGTATTCAAAAAAATTAAAAACAGAACAGATAATGTGTGCTTGTTGCATATCAACTCCGTTTCGCATTAAGAAATTCTTTCAATCTATTGGCCCATTTCAACCTTAATCTAATAAATTTAAGTTATTTGGAAAGCTAATCTATGAGCCGATCCTGTAAACAAATTTTAACAGTTATAATTTATAATTGATCCAAAGGATCGCGATAACAAGGAATAATAAATAGGTCCGATTTGTCCGATTTAATTTTTATCCTTCTTTTAAAAAATATTTAGCATAAGTAGTACATTGTGTTTATTTAATCAATAAACACAATAGAATAATTAAGTAAATTCACTGAATATCGAGTTTTATTTAAAAAATTTCCCTAATTTTTCATGTCCTAAAAAAAACCTAAACCTAAAAAAAAAAGCAATGCATAAAATAGCCTCTTTCAACTCAAAAACATAGTTTTAGCCTTAAACGTTTAGGGATGTAGGGCCCAACGATTTCAAAAAGACTTACTTCACCATTTTAGGTGGGTTTTTTGTACAGAAAATGTTTTTTTTTATTTTGCGTTAACGGATTAACGGATTTGTTAACTTCCGATACATTGTTAACGAATTAACGGATTAATGATTAACGAAGTTAACTTTTTGATTAACGGATTGACGATTAACGAAGTTAACTTTTTAATTAACGGATAGACGATTAACGAAGTTAACTTTTTGATTAACGGATTGACGATTAACGAAGTTAACTTTTTGATTAACGGATTGACGATTAACAAAGTTAACTTTTTGATTAACGGATTGACGATTAACGAAGTTAACTTTTTAATTAACGAATTGACGATTAACGAAGTTAACTTTCTCGTTAACTGTGCCCAGCTATGAAACTAACTTAGTGGTTCTTGATTTATTACGGAGTATTATTTAAACTAGTATGTACGTCCGATCGTATTGATGAGCTGTGTTCACAACTGCAATAAACTTCCAATGCTGATGCCTGACTGACCAATCTCACGCCTCACACTTGATTGGTCAATACTGTATTTGTTTACTGTGGTTGTTATGAGAACTCGAGCTTCATCCTCAGTCTAGATTTTTATAGAGTAAATGCTTCTTAAAAACTACAGACGATTAGAAATATCCTCGTCATCTTAGTCGTCCATTGAATTAAGGATCTACTATTAAAAATTAGCAAAAACTTTAAAACTGACCACTGTCATCCGTTCTGATAGTAACCTCTTCACTGAAGCTCCCATTGCCAATGCCATTTTCAGCCATAATTCTGAACTCATAATATGATGCAGGCTCAAAGTCATTCAAAAATGCTGTCGTCATTGTTCCAGATACAGAAGCAATTTTGAAATTTTCTGAAGTCCAAGTGTCTAGTGATGTAACGATTTAAACATCATGTTCCAAAATTCAGAGTAAGCGTACTATAAAATAAAAATACTTGTTACAACACTTTTAAAAGTCTCCAAATCTGATTTTCTTTTATACTGAATAATGTATCTCAAGATCTGTGAATTTCCATCATAAGGAGTGGTCCAATTTAATACTACAGATTGATTCAACACAAGATAATCATTGATTTTTGGAGGTTCAGGAACTTCTAAAAAAGAAAAGCAAAAACAAAAATATTATTTAATATCTTTTAATTAAACTGACATGAATATTGATAATTGAAAAAGGTTTCACCTTGAACAAGCAGCTTAATGGTTTTATAATCCGACCCTATTTCGTTTTTAGCTTGACACGTGAACAGGGTGGAATCTTTTTTGTCAACCCAGGATATTTCTAATTTTGAAACGTTCGAACCGCTTTCAAATTTCAATTCTACTTTGTACCTGTAAAAATATTTACTTGAGTAACTATTCTTATACCACAATAAAAAAGTAATTGTCATCAGACCACTTAAATGGCAATTACCTGTGATTAGTGGAGCCATCACTGATGGAACGATTGTTTACTTTCCATGAATAAGTTATGGGCCAGTCACCCTCAGCTTTACACACTAATTGTATTTTGTCACCTTTTATTGCCATCGTTTCACTGTAGTTTTCTTCAAATTCTGGAGCAGCTGATCAAATTTGATAAAATGTGCATGTTAACAACTAAAAACCACAGAATACAGGCGGTCTTCAATTTATAAATGTGAGTTACACAAACCTTCAATGCAACAACGCAAACTTCCCATAAATTGAAACTTTGATATAACAAAATTCTCAAAAAAAGTGAAAATGTTTATTCATTTACGAATCACCCCAAACAAAATCGCATAATAGCAAAATGTTTTCACAGAAAACAAGAATCTGAAGGATTTTTTACTTTGCATAGATCAGTGAAATTGCATACAAGGAACCTGCATAGATCACAAACTTTCTATACATGATAAAAAAATTGTTTACCTTTTACTCTGAGAGTTACAACTTTACTCAGTGGTTGTCCAACACCATTCGACGCCAAACACAGATATTTTCCTTCGTCTGATTTAGAAACGTACAAAAAGTGAAGGCTATTGTTGGACAAAATTCTTCTGTTTCCATTATTCTCTATGTGGACATTATCAAGCAGTAAATTTTCACCTATAATTTAAATGATCAATGTTAGTTGAAAATTTAACTTATAAGATGAAATTGACGGAATAAAAAAAAAAAAGATTACCAGTCACTTTTCTCCAACTAATTTCAGGAATTGGAAAACCATCAGCTTTGCAATCAAGTGTAACAGCTTTGCCAGTTTTAAGCATTACATCTTCAGGTTTAATGACCCATGTTGGTTGTACTATTAAAGATAATATAAAGTCATTACCAGTATGTTAAGTACACATTGCAATTACTCAATTATATTTGCTAACATAAATTTAATAAAGTAAATCTTCAAGGTGACCATTTCCCCTGATTCTTGGAGACAGTCACCAAAACAAGACTTAAGTCGTCTCAAAATTGTTAACCCCTAATTTTATCCCTGAAGTATGTAATTCTCCTATATTTAGGAGAATACAATGTAGCCAATAATTTTGAATACAATGTAGCCAGGATATCAATTCTGATACGCTGGAATCTGAATTTGACTGAATTTGAGAATTTGGTAATTCTTGCCAAAAAGATTTGGAAAACACTGATTCTTTAAATGTTCAAACAAGCTGAGTGTTTATTGAAGTGATGTCTTGTCTCCAAAAAGCTGGTCAAATAAATAATGGTCACTTTATTCTGCCATAATGAATAAGAGGAAGTCCAAATCTCCATTCAATTTTGTGTTTAAATTCTACTGATACCGGTACCATTGAAATTTTGATGGTGTCTTGGTGCATTATTAATTAAGAACTGGTGAAAAGATTATCCCAAACAATCATGGAAACGATAAACTCCGTTCTAAGTGAGAGCAACCGTTTCCAAGAAGTGATCTTAAAAAATAAAGGGCATATTTCGGGTTCTTCATGAAAAATCAAGCTCCTTGTAAACGGAACATCAAACTGATGGAAGTTCCAATTTATTTTCTTGATCTAGCATCACCTGATTTCTGGTTTTTAACCAAAATCAAGGCTCCTATGCGTGGAAAAAGTTATGAGAATCGAGATCTACGTTATCGATAGGATGGTCCAGAAACAGATGGATAACTTGATGAACGATGTTTTTCGAGAGTTTATTGAAAAATGAATCCACCGTCTGAAGAATTGCATTAATATTTGTGGAAATTATGTTAAGAAGTTCTAAATGCAGATTTCTTTTTCTTTCAAAAAAAAATAATAATAAAATAACCGCTACGTAAATTATTTCCGTAAATTTGAAGATGTTTGGTTTCAACAATAAATATCAAATATTGAACAGACTTTTGGACCTTCCCTCGTATCATCCGTTTACCTTCATTAATCAATTATATTAAAAATTGACTTTATCGTCAAATGACCCTTCACTTTTCAGTATCGTTCATTGCAAATTTTGTGACTTCGAAGATTCATATTACAAAAACAAATCTTGCATGGATTTCATCCTGATTCTATGCTAACCATACAGTAATTTCCATCTGATATATAAAACATTTGTCATTCGAGTTGGCTGATTTGCATTGAAAACTTGAATAAATAAAAAAAAAACCATTAAACCAAAAAATCATTGTAACTATACTGTTTTATGATTAACTAGCCAAAAATCTCACAGTGCACCTTCGATATTTACAAGAGCATAATTTAACTGTTGTCTACCTACTACTAATATTAGGGTAGATAGCCTCAAAAAGCAGCAACAATGCGCTGTGTTTGTTCAGGCTAGAAAGCCTGAACAAACCGTAGCAACCATTGTAGATGTAGAACACCCAATGCTTCTTACCCCTCCCTCCTGTGTCAGTAAAATACTGACTGAGCTAGTTCTCTTATTTAGTATTGACTAGTATAAAAAACAACAACTTGGTATGTAGTTGTATTCACTTATGTTTATAATGGTACTGTAATATACAGTATTTCTATGTAGGCCTACAGTAGACTTCGTCCCAAGTTAGACATTATGACAAGTTGCCAAGTTTTTCAAGTAGGGGCAACTTTGGTAAAAAATAAAGTGATTGTGATTACAATGGGGTAAATAGTGAATAACGTGTGATTGCCAATCACTTGATTTAATCACTTGTTAATAATTTCCTTGTGAGAACCCACAGTGAATAACTTGTGCAAGTTTGAAGTGAATCCATTGAAGCATTCGCAAGTTATCGCGGTACTAACAAACGAACAAACCAACAGACAAATGAAAATTTTTAGTGAAAAAATTGTTTCAGTTTTTTTAAATACAAGCCATTTTTATTTTGAAAATTGCAAACTAATACATTTTCGGACAAGTTTCGTAAGTATTGAAAAAAACGAACAATTTTTTCAGTAAAAATTATATTTACCATTTAATGCCATTAGAAAACACAATCCAAAACAAAAATTATTGTTAAGGATATCCTCCATTTAAACAGACAAATGCCATTTCGTAAAACAGTAAAACATATCGTTCAAATCAGTTCGTTCTTTATCGGAGTTAAACCAAACAACACACAGTCACATAGAAAGTCTTTTACTATAGATTATAAACGAAAAATGATAACCAAATGCAATAATTTTTTTTATGTTAGTTTTTCCTACCACCGAATATCAAAAATATTAAGTTACCATTTATAATTAATGCCGCAGAATGACTTGAACTTCCAGCATGGTTAGTCGCAATGCACGTATAATTTCCTGAGTGATTTGCGGACACAGGATCAATTGACAGAACACTTGAATATTCATCAAACTCTCGTATACTGACTGACAGCTTAGTTGAAAGTGGCCGACCATCTTTGAGCCATGTCAAAGTCAGCGGCAAATCTCCTCGACTAACAACACAGGTCACCCGGATGAGCATTCCTTCAATCAAGTGCTCACCAGGGAAGGCAAAAGGAGAAACCTTTGGAGGGACTGAAAATACAAACAGATATTGGTTCAAAGATATTTACCATGAACAGTGAGAATAGAGGAGTAGCCGACAGTGGCAGCCGCATTGCTTGCTGAACACGTGTAATTGCCCGAGTGCTCAGGACGAAGGTTTTCAATAACTAAAATGCTGGAGTATTCGTCAATAGTACGAGAAGTGACGTTGTCCATTTCATTCACGTTTCTTCCGTTTTTTAACCACTTAAAGGTGATAGGTAAATCACCCTGATCAACTGTACAAGTGACTCTGGAAATGGTTCCTTCATGCAAATTCTTTCGAAACATAAATGGGATAATTCTTGGGATTACTGAAATCGTTGGCACAACAAACGGCTGTTAGTCACCACCGACATAAAATACAACATTAGGCCTACTTTTAAATCATTTAACTTTTAAAGCATTTTAACATTATGTTATGGTTAAGATGGTTTATGTGATCATGAACGTTTAAACTTTCATTATTTTTTAATCGAATTTAGTAATTTTAACAGCTAAATAAGGGCACAAATTAATTTTTTTATAAGTATGACTAAAAAATTTATCTTGCAGAAACCATGTACTACATCCGGAACAAATTCTCCAGAATCCCAAAAAATTAAAGGTGATCAAAATGGAGATGAAAAATAAAATAACTTTTTTAAAGCCAAACAAAATTTGCAATGAATTCTTATAACCCATCTTTGCAGATTTATGAAACATACCGTACACTAGTAGTTCAGCTGTGTGCGATACAACAGCTGCTCGATTTTTGACCAAACACGTGTAGTTTCCGGTATGTGACGAAGAAACATGTTCTATAGTTAGAGAATTTGCATGGACATCAATATTGCGAATCGTTATGCCTAAACTTGGAGGAATTGACTTTGCATCCTTTAACCACATAAAAGTGATAGGTATGTCCCCTTGGCTTACAGCACACACAATATATGCTCTCATGCCTTTGAAATACTGGTCATCTTGAAAGGCGAAAGGTAATATTTTGGGAGGCACTGCAATTCAGATACAAGTAAAAATCAATTACCATTCACAAACAGGGATGTTGTGTGTTGTGCATGTCCAGCAGTGTTGGATGCGGTGCATGAATAGTTGCCATTGTGTCGTGGAGTGATAGTAGTGATTGTTAGGATGCTGGAGAATTCGTCTATGTCACGTATGTTGATGCCCAACCCCGAAGAAAGCGAAAGACCATCCTTCAACCAATGAATCTTTATGGGTATGTCGCCTTCAGTCACAACACATTGTAGCCTAGCTCGTGTACCCTCTTGAATTTGTTCTTCTTGAAATGAAAATGGCAAAATTTTGGGTGGCACTACAAAGTATTATTACAACATGTCAGATGTAAGTTGTGAAAATGTCATCACAAAAAAACAAAAATTCGTATGTAATAATAAAATGATTGTTTCATAGTCTGACTCTTCAGAGTTCAAAAGAAAAATGTTTAAGTGAAAGAAGACTTCTTAGACACATTAATTATCATATCTTTATCATGTACGACCATATATCAGGGTAGAAAATTTAGTTAAATGACCCATAAATTTATTTGGCGTATTTATTTATATGGTTTGTGATTTTCAAATAGTTTTCTCATCGATTGTTTAAATTGTTATAATTATGATTAATTCATCTTAATGTTAATGAATGCACCAATGTGATTTTTGTTCACAGTACAGGTTGACAACCTCAATCCAAAATCATTAAAACACTTTATCCAGATTACTGTATTGGTGAATTGTTTTTAAAAAAACGCCTTTAACCACTTCCTAAACATCTCATCCATTTTTAAATTTAACTGTAAAAAAGTGATAAAGTAGATGGATGATAAAAAATACACACAGGAATTGCGTTATTATTTTAAAAAGAACTTGCCAAAGAACTAATTTTGCGAGTGACATTGGGTCCGAAATTCATTGGGAATACTTTTTCTTCCAGATCAGAGGTTGTTGACCTGTATCAGTTTTGACTGGTTAACATTACTGAATTTACCGATACTTATGTTTATCAGTGTGGTAATTTAACATATTTCTATGATTGATTGATTGATTTATTATCGATTAATTGTAGTTGACTGTGTCAACGCTCGAATAATATTCAAAAGCATAAGTTTGTTACAAATAAAACTTTTAAGTTAGATTCCCACACCTATTACGCCTATCAAACTTAACAACAGCACACTTACCTAAAACAAAGACTTCCACTGTTCCTTTAACTGTACGTCCAGAGTTATCTTTCACAGTACATGTATAAATACCACTATCTTTGCGTGAATTAATGTTAGCGACAATGAGTGAGCCATTCTTGTACACTGCTTGATAAATATTATCAGGAAGTGTGACGCCATCTGAAAACAACAACAAATTGTCCATCTGGTTAAACATTTTTTTCAATAATATCAATTCAACGATTAACTGAAAAAAGTATCAATGCATACTTTTATCCCAACTGATACTAGTGTAGGGATATCCATAAAATGGACAATTTATTTCAACGGTTCTTTCAGCTATAGCATTCACTTTGACACCTTGCCGAGCATTCAACAGTCCTGTAGAATTGAAAACATTGGTAAAACGTCCGTGACAAAATAACACATGTTTGCAATGTATGAACAGGCAGTACCATAAATGTTAATTCTCTTTTGATGATGTACCTTTCCAGCGCTGTTTTGAAGCACACAGCTATATAAACCTCCATCTTCTGTTTTTGTATTAGAGATAACTAGATGACTGACAACTTGATGCAAACTATCAATACTATTTTCTACCTTAATACGTTCATGCCACTGCGAAACCTCCGAATTATCCAACGTCCATTTCACAGTAGGCTGTGGAATTCCGGTACCAATGCATGTCAATGATACCTTCTGTCCAGGATTAAAAATATTTTCGTCAAAAGATTCCATCATCATAGGTATTGCATCTGGAAAAATGTACCATTCAGTTATCGAAGTATTCAAAAGTGCTTTAAGAATTTAATACTTTTAAATTCATATACCGCCAAGATGAACAAGAGCAATTCCAAAAACTACTTCGTTGTCATTGTGTGCAAAACATTGATAAATTCCACTAAACGATGCGTCCATGTTAAGAATAGTAAGCGTATCGTTGTTTGATTGAGTGTAACCGGTTATGGAGATACTCTGGCCATCTTTTAACCATCGAATACTTTTAACCGGTGAACCGGTTATGTGGCAGTTTATGGTGACGGATTTGCCAGCATCAACAGTTGTTTCACTTGGTTCCAATCTAACCGACAAGGGCACTGCAATGATTTGCAATGAAGATACATTTGTACTAGTTTATAATTGCATTGCCTCTTTTTAGTCTCGAAACACTACGAGGAGCTACACTGATCAACAAGGCAATTTCCACGTAATCAGTGGCTTCATTAAAAGGGTGGGAAACAGCAACGGGTGACAACATCAAAGGGGAGACCAAAATAATTGTAAAAACGTTTGTGCACTGTTTAGGCAGAAATTTATTATTTTTCCTAAGAAAATAATGCTCGGTGTTATGCTCGAAAGCTTTCAAAAGCTGTAGCAATGTGTTGTGTTTGGCAGTGAAGCACCACAAAGCTGTAGCTATGCTGTACAAAAAAGTTAAAATGTTTACTTTAGAATTTACTTCATGCTGAATGTTTAAGTCACGTGATGCAATTAAGGACCCTATATTGCTCACTAGTTCATTGATTACATTATAGTATACATGGTGTTACCAAACGGCCATTTGTTACACGTCTTGAACCTTCTAATGCATTTGAAGATTAGCGCATAATGAATGAATAACTTTTTTATACCCGTTGTTCAAGGGTTGACACCATGAGTTATCGCTAAGGTGACACCAACCCTAGCGGTGACACTGAACGTTGCGCAGTACAGTTGAACCTTGCAACAAGTTTAACTAACACAAGCACAATCCTCATTATGGCAAAAACTCGTTGTGTAAACAACATTTTATCCTATAAAGTGCTTAATTCGTTCAACATCTCCCTCTTGACAACAAAAGTCGTCTCTATTGCGTCATTGACCAATGCTCGTTGTTAGAATTTTGCTGTTTGTGCGATGAACAATTTTAGTTTTAAAACCGCTTGTTGTGTGGAATCTCGTTATAATAGCAGTAGTTCGTTATAAGAGGCTCGACTGTACTGCTAATGTTTCAAGAATTAGAAAAGTGTTTTAAGATTCAGTTTATATACAAGATCAATACCTAGAACTTGAAGTTGCACAGTCCATTTATCACTGCCAACATCGTTGGTAGCAGTGCAGATGTACGTTCCAGAATCGCTACCTTCTGCATTTGTAATGAACAAAGAGCAGAACTTCACTTGATATTTGTATGTTTCGTTAACAGCTTCCAAAGTTCCAAAACTGTTTTGTCGATACCATCTTTGAAAAAAAAAATTCAGTTTAACTTGAGTGTTTTTAAAAATATCACACCATCGTAAAGCGCAGTATTAAATTATTTACTTGCAATCTGGATTGAGATATCCTGTGGCGATGCAAGGAAGGAATATCGATTTATACTGTTCAACCACGAACGAATCGCCGTTTTTGAGAATTTTTGGAGGAACATTACCCCTAGACTCTTTAAGATGGAAAAAAATAAGACTAATGTAACCAAACATTTCTTAACTACAAATAAAATAATCAAGCTTATTTACCTGTTACAATTAATCTACCAGCGGTATTGCTGATTTTTTCTTCTCCAGTCAATCGATGTATCGCTTTGCATCGAAAAGTAGTAGAGCCGTCACTCATTTGAACATCACGGATTAACAGGTTACCAGTAGCCAACATGAGATATTTGGAAGCTAGAAGTACACTAACACGTATAAATGTTTTCTTAAACTATGTTGGCACAGCAACACATGCATGTATAATAAACTGTTATTTTACTTGAATTCATCTGTGAAGCTGTGATGAAGACAATAGAATCTCGGATCCATGCTGTAACGGTTACATAATTGACAAGAAACTCAGGAATGTGGCATTTCATTAATGCAGAATTCCCTTTAATGGCGTAGATGTCGTAAACGTGAATGTCAAAAGGATGCATTACCACTGTTAACAAAGAAAACAGTTATTAATACTGTTATTGCTAAGTATTGTATAGAAATCCATCGTGAGACCATACACAAGTATATAAGAGCATTTTGTAGCGAAAACAAATTAGAAATTAGAACGTTTCATAAACTTATGAAGTTATACGACTAAGATATATATACGGTATACTCTGGTACATGCAGATATAAAGTCTTTTCAGACTTTTCAGAGATGACAATACAAAACTGAATTTCTTGTCTAGAGTTAATACAGAAATCTCATAAATTAACTTCATTCTGAAGTGGAGTAGCTTCGTTTATCCAAACATTCTGAAAAACAATTTACCCTTTAAAGATATTAAAAGTTTTCACGTTATTGATCCATGCTCGTGTTATCGCCCTTAAATAACGATACATACACCTATATCGTTACACTTAGTAAGTAACAGTCACTGGTTAAGTGTAAAGTCTTCTAACATGATTTTTCTCACCTCCTCTGACTTGTATCGCATGAGTCACCACTGTACCAAGACTGTTTGTGGCTGCACAGTGATAGGACACTGCATGGATGTCTTGGCGGTAGTCTTCGGCTCTAAAAGGAGGAAAGAGCATCGTACCATCTGGAGTAATACGACGCAATCCT
>JAQIWH010007468.1:0-11410 GCA_034695005.1 Cryptops parisi
ATGGCTATATATAGTGGAAATATGTCACATTATATTTATATAATGTAACATATTTCATAACATCGTGAGTTTAACACCCTTCATTATGCTACCATAACAACACAAATGTAAAGGATAATAAATTGGCTTCAATATAATTGTAACAACGATCTTCCCGTGCTACAGCACGGATTACTTACTAGGTTATTATATGTAGATTACTTACTAAGCTACATATAATAACGGCATTTATGAACTATATCTCGATTTTGTAACCACCATTTTGTTAATTGCCTAAACTATAATTACTAATCAGAAGCAAAAATTAGTCAGTTTGTATGTTCTCGTCAGCTCGTTGCTTGTAAAACACCCTGTATGCAATTAACACTTCATTGTTTTTCGTGGGTTTTTTTTTAAACAGCTTTAGTTTCGGTTTGCACGCTGTCGAAGACTAAGATTGATTGGTGTGTCAGACCCAGAAGGTGTTAATGTTGTTGCTATGTTGTTGTTTTTTTTTTTAAACTTTTACATCAAGTCAAAAGATCTTTATCATTAATTGCTCCTTATTATCCTCCAGGTTCAGAAGCTTGGTAAAGTTCGCTAATTAACTTCGTTTTTTGTTGATTTTTTTGTGTGTAAATTTTAGACATGGATTTTTAATATTTTTTAAGGGTTACAAATTGTCGTGTCTAATATTAAAAGTTTTTTTATCTTTAAAAAATGGTGTCTTTTTTTAATCTTTAAAACTTGTTTTTTTTTAACGATTTCTGGCCCCGACACACATGATGTAAAGAGTTATGAACAATCCAATCAATCAATCAAGTTTTATTCCATTTTTTTTTTATGTGAGAGGTTAAATAACGAAAAAAAATGTACAAATCAGTTAGGTGTCGAATTAGATTTTTTTTTAAAGTTTATCATACTTTTTTTTTAATCAGGCTAATGTACCTTTGTCATTGACGGCGAAAAATAGAAAGTTCCATTTAACCTAAAATCGATTTTTCACCCATAGTGAAAAAAAAGAATTTTTTATCTGGGAGAAAAAAGCAATCTGGTTTAAAACCACAGCGACGTCTGCCACTGATAAGTCGAAGCACGACGTTTCCGCTTTTCCGCAAAAGATGGCAGCACCGATCTGGTTTCCACTATCTTTATACCCAATGTCACCACACCGATAAAATTGATCCTGCCTTTCACTCGTGATAATTTTATCTCTACGAAAAGTTCAGGTAATAATTGGATTTATTGTTGGCAGGAAATGTAGTGAAAACTTTGGAGTTTAAGTACAAGGTGACACCAACCTTTTCAAGAAACTTAAAGTAGGCCTATTCTTAAAACAAATGTTTCCAGAGACGTTTTTACTTACGTAATAGGCAGAAGACCAAAATTTATATTTATAAATAAATGTATACTTGTTTATATTTATAGTAGTTATGGTTATAATACTGTGATATTGACTTCAAATATTCAAATATATTCAAATATAAGCACACAATAAGCCTACTTTGTTTGTGTGTAATTGAGAAGTTGGGTGGAATAACTCCAAAATAATAGTAACTCCAAAAATGTAGTTTAAAAAACAAGAGCGAAAACTTCTGGCACCTTCAATTTTAAGATTAAAATTCCTGTCAACTGTATATTTATAGAAGAAAAATGAACAGGTTTTGCAAAAAATGTGTAAACTTTAGCTGACAGTTGTTAACTTTAGTCTCAAGTTGAAGGATAATTTAAAAATGCAATTACGCCGTTATTCCAAATATCGTGCTAATTTATAAATGCATTTACGCCGTTTTTTCCAAATATCAATATCTTTTCCATTGGTTTGGAATTGAAGCAAGCAAGTGCAACAACCTGAAAGTGAAGCGACAAAAACAAATAAATGACAAAAAATTAATGATTTACAATAGTCGGGTTCGATATTCTTGCTCCAAAAAGTCCTAAAATGCAAATTATTTGCAACCTAACGTCATTATGTTATAGATGAATCTAAAACAATTCAATTTATGCATTTCAAGGAATAACGGCGTAAGTGTCTTTTTCTCGTTTTTTCATCTAACTATTTAATTTCATCTTGTGTCCTAGTAAAAATAAGTCTACATGTCCAATGTGTCCACTCTCTAACAATGTCTAACAAATAAAACGAATGTTGTGTAGAAAATATAAAAATCGGTGAAGCAAATTTTAATGTTTTACAAAAAAATAAATAGATCAAAGTTTGTATGACAAAAGTTCAATATTATATCGGATTTTATTTGACATAAGAACACCAGTCAGTACAAAATCCGGTTCAAATGTGAACAACTTTCATATTGATGAAACCCAACTTTAAACCACTGGATAAAGATTTTTGTACGTTTTATAAATGTAAGCTTACGGTATAAAAAAGAGTTAAATATTCTTGTAAGTGTATAATGTTGTTGTATGCATTTTTTATCATTTTTTATCATTCTTCAATATACAGTATATCGGCAAAGTATATAGTAGCATCCAGACAATCTACACAAAATGTCTGCCCTGTTTTGCACAGCATTAAATTAGCATTATTGAAATAGTTACGTTCGGTAAAATATTAGGTTAAGTTTAAAATGCTTAAATTTTTGCTTAAAATTATTATTTTGTTCAAAAAAGTTCGGTTCATTTTGTAGAAATCATATCTACATAAATGGTACAAATACGATCTACATGTAGGGTAAAAGTGCATTGAGCAGATAGCTAATATCTAGTGGTTAGCCAAATCAGTTGGCCATTCAAAAATCAACATTTGCCTAGATTTGTAGAACAATATTTGTATCATTGATACTTCATTCATCTTATCGATCGATGATCCACATTTAACTTTGGCTGATATTTTCGATCACGTGCTTAAAATGAATGTGAAATCTTGAAATGTTGAGTTGTAGTGTTTCTAAGTTTTTGAAATAAAATGATACAGATCCATCATCTCGTGGGGGAAAAAAACACATCTTGACAACGCATGTATTGGCGTTACGTTGTAAGACGTACCACAAAAAAATAAAAGGGAAAGAAAACTGTATATATATATTTATAACAGAAAGTAGTGTCAGGAGTAGGGTTTCAACTTTCATTGTCTTCAGCCAACCGTATCGTACCCTTCGAATCATCGTAAACCAGCCCATTACACTCGCAGTTAGGGAGTCCTCGAATAGTCTTAGTATACCCAAAGAGAAAAAAAATGGCTACCATGCAAGTGGAAGACACAGCAAATGAGCTAAGCAGCACTTGGCAAGAAAGAGGGAGTGAAAAAATATGGTTCCTCATTCGGAGGCTTTTCTCTTTTCTAGTGGTAATAGTAATAGTGTTGGCGAAACCTTGTTCTCTTAAGTCTATCTGTCTGTCTTCCATCCATCGTACATCAGGTGTCGTCGTTCCCAGGATTGGAGAGGAGAGTTACCAAAAGGTTTCTGTTTTTTTTTTCTTTTGCGATTATCTGATGGTTGTGTTTTTTCTTTTCCGCTTTCGTTCTCTGTTTTTCGCTGAGTGCTGAAGCCATTTTCGAGTGTGTTTTTTTTTCTCTACCTAAATGGGGTTTCGATTCGGATGTGCGAAATACAGAAATTTTTCCTCTCTTTTTTGTTTTTTCGGTTGTTTTTTCCGTCTCTTTGTTCATTCTGAAAAACAGGATCATGTTGCAATCGATGTTTTTGTTTGACGTGGATTTCACGTTGCAAATGTTGGTTTCCGCATTATTTGGATAAAAAGGTACATGTCAATTAGAACGCAAGAAAAGAAATTCTGATGGCAAATAAAAGTTAAATATATTTTTTAAATCCCGGTTTTAAGTTTTTAATTTTTTTAATAGATTTGACAGTAGAAAGGTTTCGCATTGTACAGGTACGGTAATAAGAAAGTTACACGAATGTTTGAAATTAAACGTCGAAATAAAATCAATTTTGGAACGAATCTACTATTACTATTTTGCTACAGCGTATGTGTTTGAGTTTCCTCTTTTTTTCGCAAGCAGGCGTAGTTGTGGCTCAAGATCATCACGTGACATTTTGGGGTCATAACTGGTCGCAGCGCTGCGAAGATTCAGCGCTGTAATGACAGCGTTTTCTCACTTTCACGTTTCAAATCTGTTTTCAGTTTTTCGTTTTTTATTTTTGGCATTCTCAGTTTCAATTTCTTCACTTTTTCAGTTTTTAATTCTCCGTTTTCAGTTTTCTGTTTTCCGTTTCTAGTTTTCTGTTTTCATTGCATTTTCAGTTTACAGATATTCGCTTCTGAAAACTGAAAGTGGAATGCTGAAAACGGAAAAGTAGACATTTATTTTCCGGTTTTATGCTTTCAATTTTTAACTTCCCACTTTTCAGTTTTCAGGTTTTCATTTCAAGTTTATAGCTTTCTGCTTCAAACTTTGTTTTCATAATTTCAAAATCAAAGGAATGAAGTACAGTATTATGCAATTGAATAATTAAACAAAACAATTCCACTTAACCCACCTACATAAAAAACAAACTACGAACAATAGTGAATGAGCTTCAAACGATAAGTAACTCCAAATGCAACTTTTTCACAAATATGGGGTGATTCATAAAAATCTCAAGTGCACTAAAAAGTATATTAAAACTTTATTATGATTATCATGACTTTTACATTTATTTTCTACCATTTTATACTAGTGTATGGTGTGATCCCAATTTACAGAGTTAAAAATAATTAATATCACTTTCGGATCATAAGCATGTAGACTTTTATATAACGCGTTCACTTTTATCTCTTTTGAGACAAGTGAAAAAAAAAACAACCACCATCTCTATCTTCGTCTAAGTCTGAAACACCTAGATAAAGTGTGTGAATTTTTAAAACTAAGGCAGCAAGCATTATCAAAAATTAATCACGTGAGGATGGGGTATCTCTCGACAAGTGTGAATAATTCACGAGCGTGTTTAATTGCGTGTGCAAGTGAATATTTAGCAGCATCTCGCGACGCGGGTTACTATAACATGCAACCCTTAAGGATCATAAATGTTTGAAACGATAAAGACGACACCCCGTGTTTCCAAACGATGAGATAACGTTAAATGGTTGTCGACTGAAGATAATGACTTTAGAAGGTTTTTCGTGCCGAAAATTTTTGAGACGAAAACGAGTCAGAAACTGTGTGCAGTTACTTTAGCAGTAATATTGTAACGTCTTAAAAATGTGAAGTATAAATAAAATAAACTAACTTTAAAATAAGGAATTGTTTTTTATATACTGTATATATCAATTAAAAATCTTTCATTATTTTGTTTTATTTAGTTACTCGTAAATACATATTTCTTCTCAAGACCATTTCATTAACAGATCGAAAAATTATCTGAGTACAATTTATGTTAAAAAAATTGATCTAATGTATAATAACTATACGCTGCTTATTATAATACTTTAGAACTCTAATGGAAACCACTACCCCTAAGAACGCGTATGGTGTTGTCACTGAAATCCGCGGAAATGTTAACGTCATCAATCTACGATTACATTCTCCATCATTATCACAACAACTACCATTGTTTGATTGTTTCTTTTGATATTTCGAAAGCGTTTGATACAGTGTCTCGGCCTGCAATTATTAATAGACTTTTGCAACTTGGTCTGTCCGATTAACTAATTAGATTGATTATAAATTATTTTACTGATAGCTATATGCAGATTGACTCACATGAGATGAGATGACCAGGATTCAAACTACCAACGGTTTCACTCAGGGATCAAACATTGCCTCATTACTGTATAGTGTAATTTCCAACAATCTTTTTGAAGTGTTCTTTAATTCTATCGTGTACACTTATGTAGACGATAACTACTTTATGTTGAGTTACCCTAAATTTGAAGAACATGTTGCAAAATTTATGATGCAACAGGACATCCAATGTTTAAAAACTTGGTATAATAATAATACGAATAAGCTTAAATTAATTAAAAACTGGTTGGTTACACCTTGGTAACAATTATCAGGACCTGCAACAACTTTCTATCCTTGGCATCAAATTTCCATTTACATGGGATCATCATTCTCTACCCTGATTGGTCAGGAGTTCCATTCCGTCGCGGAACTCCGTCGCGGAATTTAGTCAAACTAAATTCAACTCCAACTTTTCGTCGCGGTAGCCACCTAAACGCCAAGCTGTAAGCTCGATAGTGACGTCAGAGCTTGCCGTTCGAGCTTTTCCGCAACTGAACGCGCCAGTGGAAACTACCCTTAATTTATGGTATCTATATATGGTCTGATACCAGATCATTTCGCATTAGACAACTCACTACTGATTGAGAGTACAATGATATTCCATGTACTCTCTATTCCAGCTTGGAAGTTGTTTTAAATGACGTTATGTGATGCTTTGTCAGATGAAATCCATACGACGAACTTATTTAGCCAATGACACGCAGATCACACACCAACGCTAAAGTTTTTATTATTTTATTAAAAAGTAGGAATTGTATATTATATTAACTAGAAGTAAACCCCGTGGTTGCTATGTTAACCACGGGGAGTCAAGAATTAAACCTTGTCTTTACAACCATGTTGCTTCGCAACATTCGTTGGTATGGAAATGTACCCAATACATTATGTATTATGTATTTTACTTAATAATTTATTTAAATAGACTATTATTGCTATACTTCATTTCACATAAGCTGACAGAATTAACTTGAGGCAGTCAAGGGGCGAGCTAGGTGATCACTGTGTGACCACTGATCACACAGCAACTGAAACGTGTGAGAGGTACGCTCGTCAACCATTGGCTGATTCATTTAGCTTCCTCATAATTGTTCCAGCAATTCTGTGTCAGCTAATTTGGGATAGAGTATAATAGGCTACTTTTCCTCATGGTCAAAAGTGTTTGACCAAGCACTGACAGAGAAAACCTTTCGTTTTCCTTCCAAAACTTTTGAAATGACGTTCGAGCGGAAAAACATATAAAGTATATAGTAAATAAAGTTTGCTTTTTTCTACAATTGTAAGATAAAATTGTAAGTATAAAATTGTAAGTATTGAAACAATAAATAGAAAATATATAAAATTTATGATAACGAAATTCCCCTTAGGCCAAAACTATTAGACCACCTAATTTGTGGTTAAAAATATTAAACCGGTTCATTTTCTGAGGGGAAAAATATGGTAACTGCACTTAAATTTACACGAACATTAAATTTATACATATCTGCTGTTCTTCTCTTTGTTGTAAATTTAAAATATTTGTTGAAATAATGTGCAACAATTATGGTGAAATCGTAAAAAAAATATCGAATGATATCAAATCCAGAATTAGTTCAGATTAAACTTATCCCACGTTTGGCCAATACGTTTTGGTGTATATATAGCCATCTCCATGACATCATGACAACTGAAATTTTTAGAATCATTCCGGTTCAATTTGGATTTGGCAGCTTCTTTTATTTCCACATCTTTGTTGTTTGCCCTCACTTTGTTATCGTGATACCCAGATTTGGTTTATTTTTCGTACAGTGATAATGTTATATTAAAAATAATATAAATAATGAATACGGTCATTGAGTTAAACAGAAATTTATTTTAATGAAACAGGAGTTTATTTTTATTGTTTACTGAATTATATAGGATGTTTCATAATTATTCAGTCACATAACAAATCAATTTATTTTTACATTTTTTATGTCTGTGAAAAAATTATTATAAACATATTATTTTTTATTGTATTTTATTTATTTTTGTACACTTAATTATTACATTTGTATAAATTATTTAAATGGTAACTTTGAATGGTCGCTCAATAGATGGCGCCAATGACTTCACTTCTATTCGTTTCTTTCACAAATCGATTTTCTGATTTTCTTTTATTTGTTCACAGTATGCGTACATGTCTACATACAGTATGTGTTTATATCAAAAATCTTACATTTGTATAAATATTTATTAATATTGAAAAATCTTGCATTCGTATAAATACTTTTTAAAAATCTTACATATGTATAATAGTAATGATCGTATATGGTAATTGTTCATAAACTTAGTAACACCATTTTCATAATTTTAGTAATCGTACACGGTACATAATCATTTTGATCACAAAATTGTTATCAGTTCAACAAAAAAAGATGTTTTAATTCATTTAAATTTAATGCACGTTATGTGGTTATGTAAGCAGTAAGCTTATTTATAAAACAAGAAGTTTGTATTTTGTAATTAAATGACGAATTTAATACAAAATTAATTAAAATTAATTTTGTAATTAATAAAAACTGGGTATTTGAAAATTAATATTTCAAAAATGGATATTTAAAAAACATGGACATTTAGACAAAAATAGATAAAAATTTAATACATTCCTTTTTATACTTTTTATATATAAAGCTTGTGAGTTTGTGAGTGAATTGTGAGTTTCTGAGTGATAAGAGCTGAAAATTGAACGTATACTGTCATCCACTGTTGTTTATGAGAATATATTGTATAGTCCAATTCACCAAAAATCGCATAAAATGAAAACTGCATAAGTCCTTCGCATAAATCAAAAACCAATCCAATGTTAAATTGCATATATAAATAAATAAATAAATCGGAAATTGCAGAAATCAAAAATGAAATCACTCAAATTTCGCATGAATGAAGTTTCAAACATTCAACGATTGCATAAATTTCATTTCGCATACATTGAAATTCACATTAATCAAAATTTGCATTGATCGAAACGTGCAGAAATGAAAAAAAAGAATCATTCAAAACACGCATAAATTGAATATCAAAATTATTCAGAGATCGCATAGTATTTATTCGCATAAAAATATATTTCGCATAACTCGAATCATGCAGAAATCAAAAAAAATTTTACATTATGTATTTATTGCATACGGTATATCTGTATATGACAGTGGGCTATTTATAAAGAGCATGCTTAAAAAGCATTTTTAATGTAGACCTACTTGTCTTTAGTACATATACTAAAGAAACTACACCCATTTAAGATGTTTTTCGCTTATGATGCTTTGTCTCATTGAAAAACTTATTAAGCGGGTTTCGCTGAGAAGCTTTATTTAACCACTTTAATGAATTGTGCGTATTCGATATAAAGTTATAATTTGTTATTAATCATTAACATATATCACACTATATTGTAACAGATGATTTTTAGAACAATTTATCCGTGAGCGCTAACATTTTGTTAGGATTCATTGTAATTTTTTTTTGGACACGATATATTGGATACATTCTTTTTTCTGTGTGCAAACTTTTTTTTGTTTGACAAATGATGGTTTTTGTTGGAAACCACTCTTGAAGATGAAACATGATTGAGTTGAAGAAACCGAGGAAAAAAGGAAATCAACTATTGCCATAAATCAAGCAACAAAAAATAGACCTATAGATTCTACTTTGTAAAAAAACGCTTCAAAACTTTTATTCAGTAATGGTTCTTGTTTTGATCAATAACATTTTCATGGTTTATTCACTTCAAAGGCAAGAAATGTCTAATTATGAGTACGGTGATCATACGTCTTTTATTTCACGGGTCAGTCATTCATTTCGCCGTCCTTCATCTTTATTTCACCGTCCTTCACCTTTATTTATTTTGGTTCGTTCTCCTTTTACTCGATTTTGTTCTCTATTGTCTTTTATCTTATTTTCTTGTGATTACTGTGATGAGCGAATCAAAAATTTTTTATACAAATCGTATAAAAATTTTGGCTTCACTTGTGATTGAGCATAAAGCGAGAATCGCATAAATCGATTTCGCATACATTGAAATTTGCATAAATCAAAACTTGCAGAAATACAAAATGGAATTACATAAAACAATACCGAAGATCGCATTAATCTACGTTCGGATGAATCGAAATTCGCATAAATCAAATCTTGCAGTAATCTAAAATGAAAGCACAGTCATAAAACTCGCATAAATCGAATGTTTAATTAGTCAAAAATCGCATTAATTTAAATTTGTATAAATTAAAATTCGCATAAATCGAAACCTACGGAAATTGAAAAAAATTTACTCAACACTTGCATAAATCGAATATCGAATCACCAAAAGATCGCATAACTACGAGTGAAACCTGCATTCAAAACGGTATCACATCAAAAATTTGCTGCGATAATGTTGTCGTATTTTTTAGGTTGGGTTTCGATTTATGCGATTGTCGGACAAGTTGCAAACTTTGTTATTGATTCAAAGTTATTATGAATTTTAGATTAGATTATGTTAGGTTAGATTAATTTTAATTGATGCAATTTTTGTTTAAATTCCAAATACTGTATTATTTATTTAATTTGAATGCAAGTTCTCCGTTTATTGGACATAATAGTTAAGCTCATCCAATGGTGTTTGCAGGAGGTTTGGTTAGATTAATTAATAAAGCAGATTAAGCGATGAAAAATAATTTCGCTATTATGCGGTTAGCGCTTGTGGTTGGTTATAATTTTTAAATCATGTAAATATCACACAAAATTTGTCATGCTGTGTGATATTTTTTACCACATTTTTCTAGTGCGACATTTTTGTTGACGACATTTTTTACCGCGACATTTTTGTATTACGAAAATGTTTTTGTATGGCGACATTTTTGTAACGCAACGCAACATTTTTGTACCACAACATTTATGTCGACGACATTATTGCCGCGTCATTTTGTCGTAGATTCATTAAAAAACTTATCGTTGGGAAGGAGAGGGAGTATTCTTAGGAGGTTTTAAGTTGTAGTGGGAGTGTGTGGTTCTGTCTTATTGTCTTTTCCATCCTATTTCTGTCTTGTTTTGTTTTTGTTTATCCGTGATCAAGCCTTCGATAAAAGGGGACGAAAGGGGGGTGGGTTTTTCGCTACCCTGTCAGTTAACAATGTAAATAGTTTTTTTCCTCGTTTCAAAATTTGTTTTTCTTTTTGGTTTTACCCATGTGTTTATACGGGTAGGAGATTAATTGAAAACATTGTAATTAAAAATATTTACAAAAATTCCATGTAATAAAATTTTATACAATTACGTAGTCCTCAAAAGCACGAGAACGCTAGGTTTAGTGAATAGCTCCATAAGCTAATTGGATTAACAATAGTATAGGGTAATTTTTATTTAGAAGACAAGGACTATAACAATTAAAATTAAAATTGGGGTCACAATAAAAAGGTACTTTCTGATTAGCTGAGAAAACCGCTTGTGGCGCTATTTGCTGATAGTTGGATTATTGATTTGGAACCAGGTCAGGTTAGTTAAACAAAAAACGTGTGATTAATGAATATCATGAATCAGTATATCTATTTAATAAGTATGTTTATTGTTTGTTTTTCTAACCTGACCTGGTCTCCAAGCCTATAACCCAAGTAGAGACAAGTAGCGCCACGTTTTCCATCGCTCTAACTAATAAAACGGTTGAAATATCACTCACTCTCTCCCTCCGTCTCCTATGCGCCAGCGCCACCAGTAAGTTGGTGGTGGCCGCTTGCTCAACTTCGTTATCTGTGCTAC
>JAQIWH010007469.1:0-11407 GCA_034695005.1 Cryptops parisi
GCCCGGAATAACGTTGTATGTTACAAAATTCAATATTGAGATTATTATGGAAAACTGTGCCTCATATATGGGCCTAGCTAGTGCTGTCAATGAACGAACTCATACTTACCTAAAACATACATATATCACTTCGAAATTAGGCACCTAATAGGTGACAATCAACGTGTTGCTGAATACTTCTTTTGCCATCTACTCAAAATCATGAATTGTTACATGCAACGTTATTCCGGGTAAGCCTTCAATTTATAAACTTATCTTCTTCTTTAGAATAATTAGAATGTTGTCTTATTTCGACTGTAATATGCCTCACGTGTGTTGACTTGTAAATGTTTTTCGGTACGGTATTGTACTACTTTGTAACTTCTTTCAAAAGTTGTCATGTTTCAGTCTAGACACTGTGTTTGTTTTACCTCAAGATAAGATCTTATAATTTTATTTTTTTTATATATATATAAAGCTTTTGCAACTCATTTAATTGTCACCATGTTGTTGTCGAAGTGAGGGTATGATGAGAGTTGCAAAAAGCTGTTATCATTAGACTTTCAATTAAAGTTTCCATTAAAGTCGTTTAACGTTTCAGTTGGTGTCCTCTTTAAAAGATAAGGGCCAAATGAGTTGCTTGATTACATTGAACTTTTATGCGTCAAACTCGTCTTTAAATTGTACAAACGACTCGAAAACCTTCAACTAACAACGTAGAAGTTTTCGCTAGAGAAAATTCACAACTCAGCTTTAGTGCTGTTGACATAGGGCTGAATTGTAGAGTGGCTTTTACGTTTTAAACAAATATCAAGTGCAGTGTTGTTAGTGAAAGACGGTCATCCTCATCGTTGGTTAATGTTAGTTTATTATGATCCTTGATGATAGTAATGATTACATAATTTGAAATGCAATAATGCTCTGAGCGGAATATGCACTTAACCATTTCTTGCGCATAATTCTAAGAGCACAGGGATTATTAAAAAAACAAACTTTCGAATAAATTATTAATTTTTTAATTTTCGGTTATTTACACAAAGGAAAGAGAAGAGCGAAGCTAACATTGTCTTAAGTTTACGATTCTTTTTTTTTTTGTAATACTGAAGTGTACAGTGTGTGACAAACAGTAATCTTTTGCATGGAAACGTGTTATGTTACACTTTTCACACAATTATTTATAGTTGGTTATAAATCGAAACATGCAGAAATCAAATAAATTTTTTGGCATTATGTATGTACATACAGTATATCTGTATATGACAATTAACTATACAGTATAAAGAGTATGCTTAAGATTGCTTATTTAACAAACCCGACTGCGTATAAACTAAGGCGTGTAGCGTCCGCCATATTAGTTTTTTATTAACAGCATATAACCAGTGTCACTCGACAGACTAAGACGAATCCATAGACACCTAATTCCATCAAGCCGTTTAGTTTATCGGAGGGGAGAAACCAACATACAACCGAAAAACATATACCTTTTTCGCAGATTTTTTTGTACAGTACTTGTCTTAAAAGTATTCTAAGTTTTAAAAAATTTTTGATTCACAGTCGATCCTCATACAACGAGTTTAATCGGTGTAGAATTTACCTTCGTTATGAGAAAATCTCGTTGTATGAACATTGTTTATTTGTACGTATTTGACAAAGTGCGTAGCTCGTGCGATATTTCAAGTGTTTCCCTACACATTCTGTACTGAAATGGAACTTTTTTTGAACTGGTTCACATATAACGGATATAGCTAACCCATACTTTTTTAGTTCTCAAGTAACTGTCGACTGGTTTCTCTATTTCATCATTGAACAGTGTTCATTGTCGGAATTTTGCTCGTTGTACGAAGATCAATTTTATTCTTTGAAGAGCCTCGTTGTGAGAACTCTGTAAGAGTAGTTCGTAACAGGAGGCTCAACACTATGCAATTTTTGATTAATGCGAGGTTTGCGTAGAACGGAACCCTCGGATAAATCGATGGGGGTGTTCATGTCCATTTTGTTATCTCATTTTCCGCTGTTAGTGGCTACTTTTTGAGAGGGGGTTGAAAGTCTGCATTAGGAATTTGTTGTCTTGCTTAACCACTTGTGATGGAACACCACATTTTGAAACTTTAACCTCGTCTTTACACGAAGATACTGTTAGATCTCGCACCAGGGCTACTTTGGAAGGTGGTGCTGGAAGCTTTGGCAGTATGAAACTCTCCTTCCATAGGCTGCAAGGGTTTTAACCTCTTGCCTAGGATGGGGGTTGAGGGGTTTGATCCCCAGAGTTGTTGGCAATCATTGGCCGCTAGGTGGTCTCGTGAGATCGCTCCAATTTTCAATAGGCCGCAGTAGCAGAAGCGTGCGTAATTTCATCCGATGCCAACGTAACGAGTTCCTCTGGAAGCTGTTTGTGAATATTCCCACTGTGGTTGTTTTAATCTATGACTCACAACATCGACCACAGTGCAAACTTAGCTTTCTACTTGAAAGTTGAAATCAAATTTCTGGTCTTGGAAAAAAGCAAACATTAATACTGTCTGCCAACTGTCTTTAACGCGATTAAACGCCAACGGAGTGTTCTTTAACACGATTCAATGTCGAAATTTTCACTTTTGGAAAATTTGCTTTTCACCTGTTACGGTTTTTTTATTCGGTTCAGTTCAACTGATAGTAATTCTATTATTTAACTAGATTTAAACCCTCGATGTAGCACGGGTGCACGAGATAGGGGTTTTTCTGGTTAGTAATACAAACGTCAGATTCATTACTGCAAAATTTACTTACTTTAACTACTTTTAACTTTTAAAACTAACCAACCAACTTTATCTAGTGACAGGATGCTACAAAAAGCGTTCATGACATGCACTCACAGAACTGAGTAATTATTATTGTCAATGTGTTAATTTTAGGTAATGTAGAGGTAGGCTATTACTAGGTGAAAAATTACACTACAAATTACAAATTTATCTGTATTTAGAGACTTCTCGAACTGTGCGAATATATGCGATTTTGCCATTACACCACGAGATAAATTTTGTTAGATCGTCTTATACGATAAATTTTCGTTATTATATAATTTTGTTCTATGTGTATAAATGTACGCTCCTGCAACTGCTAATTCTATTTTACATTTTTCTTCTTGTACGCCATATGTGACGCAAATATTCACTCTGGAATTGTAAACTGTGGAATTTGAATTTTTTTTCAACTTATTGAAATTTTGATATATGCGAGGTTTTTTTTTGCAGAACGTAGTTGTCGCATAATAAATCCTAAAATTTTGTGCATAGAAATTCCCATGAAGTGACAAAACTTCAGCGAACAATCTGTTCAGTTAATTGTGTAGTTCCGCACAAAAATCGCATAATAGTGAATTTTTCTCGCATGCAAAAAACTTCTGGGAAAATTTTCTATTTTTTCATTCTAAAATTACATATGCGCAACTGGAATAAATCGTGGATGCCTTGATGTACATGTATATATTTTTTTGTAATCTTAGCCGTAGTTAGAAATTGAGATCAGTACAATTCGAAGAAACCACAGTTTCGACATAATTATTATATGGTCGGGTTACTTTTTGAATGCCTAATGAGTAATGGAATTAATCAGAAATTTAAAATTTCACCACGTACTGTTTGGGTTTCATCTCATCCGAAAAATGAACTCGTGAATTACTTACTTAAATCTTGTCGCATCCAACCGAAATGTCTTAAAACTTGCAGCACCACGCTCCGAATTGTAAACTTGTTACATTTTTAAAATTTCAATTACTCGAAAGGACCCAACCGCTGTTTAATTTTGTGTTGATTCCTCCACCATTGATAAATGCTATAAATTAATTTTATTGCGAGATTCGAAAACTTTTCTGATGTTTCCGTTTTATTTTCATTTTTTCACTTTTATTATTTTGAAAACGAAGTTTAATGGGTTCTTTTTTTTGCCCCCATCTCCTCTCTCAGCAAATGATTTTCTAAGGAACACTGTTGTAGTAGAAGAACAAAAGTGTAACCAGTCTTTTCTTTCGCTCTTTTTATTACTAGATTTCTTGCGAAATGAGCTTGCTGATACCCAACTAAGTCTCATAAAGAGTTTGTGTGTGGGCCCATTAATTGTGCTTTAGTTTTGAAATGTGGCCTTTGGGTTGTGCCTAGAACGAGGCTAAAGGGCCATAACTTTTTCTCTCTTTGTTCTCTTCCCCCTTGTGCAGAATGTCATTTCCATCCAGAAAGCTATAAGTTAATATTTCTCAAAAGCTCTTCCTGATGATAAGCTATACGACCACTTTCTGCCAACCCACCTAGTTTTTGGGAAAAAGTCGTTCATAAAACTGACATTCTACCTTTTGTCGGGTGTTTCATTTTTTTCTTCTTCTGTAGACTGTGGTCTATACTCCGTTATCTATTGTATTGTTGTTAGTTATATGTTGTTGGCAGAGTTTTGTCTTGTTTTGGTTGTTGTATACTTTCATAAGGTGTCGAAATGCATTAGGAGGAGGAGGAGTGGCGTGTGTGTGTGTGTTTTCATCGATTCGAACATGTGTCGAAAATATTCATGAAGGGGAGTAGAAAATGGAAACATGGGTTTTGCAATAATGATGATGATAGTACTTTCCCCTCTCTGGTGCACCGTTCGGACACCGAATTGTTAGTTTTGTCAAATGGACAGTACTTTTGTATAAACCCCCGTATCGTTTCAATGAATAAGAAATGAACCTTATCTAATGATCGATTTTGAGTAGGATACTGAATATGTTGGTCACGAATGCTAGTTTGCTATTATTATTATTTTTTATATAATATTTTGAAAAGAAGTCGCTTTACTTTAATAGTAGTTGATGATTCCATCACTAGATGGAGATGTAAATTGTGGGGTTAAAAGTTTCATATGGAGTGTGGACTTGACGCAGTCATCAGATCCTCAATGGCATCGTGTTTGTGAATATTTAAAATGAACGGCACATGAATGAAACATATCGACATTTTGTGTAGTATTCACAGTTTATGTGATAAAGTTCCAAAAGTTTAATTGGTTGAGGCATTTCTTGCATAATCTTTTTTTGGGTTTTATTTGTGTGATTTTTAATATTCCCGACGAAGCTTTTTGATATCGACATTTTCAGGATTTGTGTGGTGGGGTGTAATTTGTGTATTTAAATTAAACTTTTTTGTCATTTCGGAGAAACGTAAATCCGCAAATGTATTGTGTTCAGTGAACGACTATTAAGTTGATGTCAAATTAAATAATTTATTCACCGATATGGCGTCATCGAATTTAAGGGACATGATTGGCATTGACGTTACCACTTATATACCACTTGTTTTTATTGCTATTAGTAGTTTTCGCTGTTTTTATAACTAGAATAAATTTTTAACAGCTACAGGTTCCAAGTTAAGCTAGAGTTACGTTCCACGCAAATGATCGCATAAGCCGAATAGTTCCACGAAATTGCCAAACTTCAACGTTCAGTACACTGTCGCATAGAATCGAATAATAGCGAAATTGTTTCGCATGTAACGAGCACTTGAAAGGATTTCTCTTCTCGCATAGTAGCAATCGCACATACAGAGAACTTGACGGCGTGCTGTAATATATATTTTAAATAAACTAACATTATTCAGTCAAGAAAAACTTCACATTAATCTCGTAACGTTCAGGAACACATGACGATGAAACAGCAATTTTTGCTGCCATCTAGTACTTAAGCCAAAACTTAAACATTGAAAGGGGAATAAACCTTTATTCATTGTGGTATGCTTTTTTCTTTATGAGAATACTGAGTCAGGGTCCATTTTCCTTCCGGCTGTTGACCAATACGTTGCAGCTTAAATGAACTGTAGACTAGCGCTAGTTTAAAGATCAACAACTGGGTATTGACAATATTGATTCCTTCTTCTCGTTTCACAGAAGTGGCAAGACTTTGGTGGCCCAACTGATGCGTATTCACGTGGTCACCCCAAAGGCACCCGTGCACGTAACGTTGAATCCTCGCGTTCAACCTGCACCCCCAACCTGCCCCCTCTTTTATCCGGGGAATACGGAACCTGTGAGACTTTCCCAATCAGCTTACTGGGTTTTACGTTTGCCGTATCCTTTTTTTTTCCTGGTCACACCTTCAATCAAATTAATGAAATGTTTGCTTTTACCGAAGAGTGGTAAGTATCTTTTTTCATGTTTATTTTTACTCTTAAGTTTATTGCCGTTCTATAGCATTACTTGTCTGTCTGCCTGTTTGTTTGTTTGTTTGTTTGTTTGATGGTGCTGTAGTGTTTTGAAAGTTATTTTTAAAAAAAGAAATTGATTTGGTAAGTCAATTATTGATGTTATGCGTGATGATAATTAGGTATACTGTATCCAATTAGTTATACTGGTTAAGGTAAATCCAGCAAACGTGTAATGCTAACAGGTGTTGTTTGTTTATTATAACGCGTTATGTTTGCTTAATATAATGTATCTAGTTATGAATTACGCATTGAAGATGATCGTTAAGTAGATAATCAATATGTGATGTACTATATTTATATTGTTGAAACGTGTATTTGTTCACTTTCGATAGGAACCATATTGAATTTTATGTAAAATTACCTTAACCAAAACAAACAATTTTGGCCATCTAATGACCAATAATGGCCGAATACCATCTAAACAATTGTTCGTAAATTTGTGAAAAAAAAAACAACCGTAAAACTAGGGATAACAAAATCAGAAGAAATCTTCCATGAATCGAAAGTTGTATATATCGATATTCACATGGACCGGTAAGTTTTCAGATTCCAGTCAATAACGCACCACCCCACAAAATCGTATAATAGCGAACTTTCCCTGTTACGTGTATAACGAACGTCTGGTAGCATTTTATCGCGTATTAATTATATGGCAAATATTGAATTCGCATAAAATCAAAATTTTCTGTGTATAGTTTCTGTAGCTATACAGCTGTAGAATATAGCTGTAGTTTATGTATCAAAGTTATTTTGGGTTTGTATTACAAACTTTGTAATGTCACATATATATTTGCAAGACAAGTAAAGTCATATGACTACTCCTGACGTGAATCGTGAATCGACATGTATTAACAATTTTAAGAGACACCGTTTATGTCGTTGAACGAATCACGTTTGTTTCCACCTATTTCACATCGTTAACTTCTAAAAACAAGTGGTGTTGAACACACCGTAGTGTTTCAAACACGGCCTTTTACATGCTTCATATTAGCTTCACTTGTTATAGTTAGTTAGTGAGAGAGTGTGTGAGTTACAAGTAAGTTGAGCTGTGAATTGTGAACGCATCAAATAACCAAAAAGTATCAATAGAAAGAGAATTCTGTAAAGTTTTAATAGTGGACTTGCACTTTTTTTTTAAATACTCAAAGTATAGTTTTTTTCAATAGTATGTTTAACTTGTTCAAACTGTCCAATCATTTAACTGTCATAACTCCAGAGAACTCAACGAGAGGCACTCTGACCTTCCCCCTGAACTAGTGGCTTTACTGCAATACTAACAATACAGTACAGGAGAACTTTTTCACGTTGTTTTTCAAAATTAAAAATTAAAAAAATAAAAATGTTAACCATATTGTTAATAATAATAGCACTGCAAATTTATAAAGGGTATGCTCAAAAAGCATTTTTAAAGTACTTGTTAACAAATTAGTATACCAGTCAATATTTTACGAACAAAAAATTACATGTTTTACGTTTCCGAAAAAATTTTTTTTTGCTTTTACCACATAATTTTGTTAGCTTTTTTTGTACATGTTTTGGAGCACTTATCTCCGAAACCTTTTTTTCTCCAGTATTTACTATTGATGTGATGATGCATTATTATTATTATTATTATTTTATTTCAGACCATGGGTCCATAATTAACAAACACAAAACACAAAATACAAATTGCAAAAATGTGCTATGATTATAAAATAAATTGCTATGATTATAAACCTGATTGGTTCCAATCTCTCGTTTTCCAAACCACAACGACACAACCTCGCACCCCCCCCCTTTCATCATCAAAAGTACAACAATAGCGTCAGTTAGTGGAAGTTCATCTTGTTCTACCACCGACTTTGCGACACGATCAATGGAGAAGCGACAGTATAACACTAGTCCAATTAAAGGAGCTCGTATTATTCGAGGAACGCGTGATCATGGGATGGCTTCTTTTTTTTTTCCGGAAGTGCAATGCGACTTAGACCCCTTCAATTAGGCTTCCCTGCAAAAGTTTCCTCTTGCAAAGCGAGATCCATACCCTACTTGGGATTGACTCTTAAACCCTTTGGTGTCGTTTAAAGGGATTGAGCTTTATCTCGGGACTTGAGAAAAGATAAGAGGAAGAGGAGGCAGAAGGGACCCCGTCGAAATCTCCAAGACGAACAACAACAAACTTTCTACACCAATGATAATAACCAGTCCAATATTATACAGGGTGTTTCTGAAAGGTCCAGACAAATAGAGGGGCCCATTTTTAACCACAGACGCTACGTATCAAGACAAAGTGAAACGTTCATATAAACATGGATCCGGAAAATGCGTTCCTTCTGAGATGAAGTCACATAATGGCGCAATAGTTCTCTTGTCATAATCGCTGTAGGTATGCGAATTAATATGCATTTCCGGACCCATGTTTTTATGGAATTTTTGCTAGTCGATGCTTAGCGTCTGTGGTTGAAATATGACGAAAACTTTTAGGAACACCCCTGTATAATAATTTTAAAATATAATTTTATTTTTTAAATCGCATATAACTCATAGCATTCTGATAATTTACACATTGATAAACGAGTGCGTTAAAGATGCTTTTTAAGCATACTCTTTATATATTGTCATATGCAGATGAAATAAAATAAATATGCAGATTGTACATAATACATAATGCAAAGAATCCATTTTTGGTTTCTGCATGTTTCGATTTATGCGAATTAAAATGTATGCAATCTTGAAGTAATTCGATATTCAATTTATGCGTGTTTTGAATAATTTCCAGCTTTTTATTTTCAGCACGTTTCGATTTATGCGAATTTTGATTGATGCGAATTTCGATTCATTTTATTTATTTTTATTTTTTTACGCTAATTTAAATTTATTTACGATTGTTGAGTCATTCGATATGCGAGTTTTATGTAACTCCATTTGTGATTTCTGCAATTTCCAATCAATCTATGCGATTTTATTATTTTACATTAAACTTAATGTACTTCGATTTATGCATGAACTTAATGTAGTTCTCGCTTTTTGCGCGTCTTTTGGCACATAGATTAAACAGTATAATCTTACCGCGTAAATATGGCAGTATACGTTCAATTCCCAGATCACCCACTCACAAACTCACGAGTAGAGTTAATATAAAGAGTTCCGGTATAATGATATTTTTTCTCGAAACAAAAATCGCATAACTGATAGCATTCCCGATAATTTGTACATTCAAATCATCGATAAACAAAACATAGAATAATTTAAAATGTCGTCTCGATGTGATAGCTAAATAATAAAAGGACGATTAAACATGCTTATCTCGAGCGTACACGTAGTCATAATTGTAACAACGCGTGAAAGAGTTTATTGATTCGCTAACTAATTCGAAAGCTTCCCATTTTCATTCCAATCCCTTGTCATCGGTTGACTAATGGAATTATTATGTAAATATCAATCATCATCCGCTTATTAGTGAACGCATGAATTACCAACAAAGTAGATTCTGGCGGTAAGACTATATATAATATAAGGCTTACAAAACCGCGTAAAAGAGAATCCACTGGGAACGCGTAAAACGGAGGTTACCACGTTTCATGTATATGTTACCGGCAATGTATGGCATCCAGGCATTCTATACAATGCCTGAATGGGCATTTTATAAAATACCCGGATTCTATAAAATGTCGGTACTATATACATTTATTATTATTATTATTATTATTATTATTATTATTATTATTATTATTTTATTTCAGACCTCGGGTCCATATTTGACAAAACACAATACACAAAACACAAAATACAAATTTTATATTGAAATACAATTTACGCAGTTTACAATAAGTACATTCAAAATTATTTTTTTTAAGAATACGCTTTATACATAGTTTCGGTTTATGCGAATTTAAATTTTAGTCGATCTTTTGCATTATTCGATAATCAATTTGTGAATTTTGTATTTTTTATTTAAAAACAATACAAAAGCATCAATATTTACAATAGTAATAAAGCTCAATCCCCTGTTCACTCACAAACTCACAAGCGTAGTATAAAAAAACTTATTTATTCATAATTATATTTTATAACCATTTTCATCACCATTAATTAATCCACAATTCGGTAGATTGATCCATTATTTTAAATTAACATCTTTTGTAAAAATAAAAACTTAAAGTTACATATAAGTATAGTTTGGGTTCGAAAAATTTATTGCTATTGAAAATCACCATTAGAGTAAAGTAATGAATATCAATGGCTTCGAAAATCTCCTCTCCATATAACTTTTGTGTGAAAAGATGAAAAATAAAAAATTGATGATAAAAAAAAAAAAAAAAACCGGACAATCTCTTCGAATTAATGAATGCTTTAATTAAATGATAGCATCGCGTTGACGGCCATATTAACGATCGGAAGACCAACCCGAACCAAAATGGCCGCTCGGCAAGCGTCCATTATTTTCGCCAATCCTTTAACTTTGATGAAAATGGAACAAAAAAGAAGAATCTTACTTAACACCGTGATAAATTGGCAACCGATTTATCCACTCGACACTGTGTTTTAATCTAACTTCAAACCACTGTAATTATAATGTCTATCAAATGACAAACGAGACCCCGTACATCGGTAAACTAATGATGCCAAGTTGAACCTTGAAAAATCGATTTGTATAACCCTGTTCTAATTACTTATCGGTTAGATCTACTTGTATAACCACTACACTACATGATATATAAATAAATTCAATTCAATTCAATTCAATTCAATTCAATATGTGTACACAAAAATCAAAACGCATAAAAAATGTTTTTTTTTTGCCAATTACTCAAAATTGCCAATAACCGAGAATCCGTTTTTAATATCAAAACACAAAAAAAAAAACTATACAGGGTGATCCAGAATTACAAATCCTAACTTTTAAAGGTGAAGTACTCCTTGTAGAGATGTGATAAACAAATTTCAATAATAATAATAATAATAATAATAATAATAAACAATCCGGATATACGATGATTGATGAACAATATAGTCCGAAAATACAACGAATTTATTCCGGAAATACACGGAATTTTTCTGGGACGTAATGGTAATACATTGTTCCGACAGTAATAATAACTATCCCGCTGGAAATGCGACTAAATCAACACGTCACATTCCACATTGAGAGTATGTGGAGTTTTCATTTCCGTAATTTCGCTGTATCTCGTTACGGAAGTATTTCCGGGTTACAGTTTATTATTAAAAGATGTTTCATTTCATAC
>JAQIWH010007470.1:0-11404 GCA_034695005.1 Cryptops parisi
GAACCTCTATAGGGTGTCCCAAAAAACTCCTATCAATAAAAGTCACAAGAAAATACTACCAATTACCATATTATGCTATCAAATAACAGTACTACCAAAAACTATTTCAAGTAAAAGTTTAAAGAAAATACTTAGAAAACATATTACTTATGTATTGACACTTGTAGGACATCTTGTGGTATACACGAACTTACATTTTGTTTTCTTTATAATTATCCAGTATATATTTTTCTAGCCAATCATCATCGTATAGAATGAAACACTGCTATTTATAGTTGTGTCACGTAGGAAATGTAAGGAAGGGCACTTTGGTAGCTAGCCAATCAACATGAAAGTTGCCTATTGTCACTACCAACAATAGCCGCCCAATGAACCTTGCATAGAAACGAAAATGGCATTTATTTTGTTTGATCATCGTTTCTTTTTCGTTCCTTCTGTGTCTGTCTTTCCACTCGGAAATCAATCGGCAAGTCAGTGACATGCTGATAAAGAAAAGAAACACGACGTTTCGAAATCGTCGACATACAAAAAAAGGGGAACGAAAGGGTTATCGGTCGTTTTTTATTCGTCAGTCTGTCGACTTCATGTTCGATTCGATGGAAATCAAATTCATGACTGTGCATAGTGACTTTTTAATTGAAAATTCTTTCACGATAGAATAGGAAATAATAAAATAGATATATATTTATTTATAAATCCTTCCGTCTTTTCTTTTCTTAAAAATTTTCTTTGGTAAAAAAGAAGTCGTCTTTTTTCTTGTCGTTGCTTTTCTTATGGGAATTTTATTGGATTTTGTTTGAATTGGATGGATTGCCAATTTAATGAAACGTTATCTCTCCAAGTGCCTCATTTAATGGCATCTTCTACTTTTGCTATAACTAACGTTTCCAGATTACGGATGAAAGGATTCTCTTTTCGAGCACTTTCTTTCTCTCTTTTCAGAAGTTAGAAGAAAAGTCTGTTCCTCCGTTTTATTATCATCAACCTACAGTAAATACCCATAATAACAATTAATAGATGACGTCTATTAAATGTTTAATTGGGCTACTAATGAATGACCCATCACTAGCTACCGATATCGGAAAACTCTTTGATCATAAATCTAGTTCAAATTTGATCCGGATTTTTTGTACCTACTAACACCGCGAAAAATCCGGCGAGATTTTGAACTTTCTTTGCGTTATAAAGTGACGTTTTTTGTTTGAAACGCTGGTTATTATTAATTATCAATTAACTGATACATTCAAATCCTATTATGGTTTCAAACAACTTTGAAAAAAAAATAACGTAGTTTCAATGTAACTTCCTCTAAATTGAAAGCTTCAGTAATTAACTAGTCTTTTACAGGATCAAAATCCTACACACTCAATTACCACGAAATTCCTGATATGAAAAAAAAACAAAGAAAACAATTGTCCGATCGGTGCCACTGAATATCTATACTATGGACAAAAATAAACCTTTGATGCAATTAATAAATGATACAAAGTTCTCGTTCTGTTACCCTGTCCGTAACGCAAATCTAAACAATGATCCAACAATGATTCCGTTTGCACGTGCAGTTTTGAATAAGTACAATTTTACGTTCAACTTTATCAAGCATGATAAACTTTTTGAACAATCAGTTTTCACGTGTTTAATATGTACAATACCATTACACCATCGTTTAATCATCATCAAACGGTAGTGATTTTTAAACAATGATGATGTGCACGCGTTTAATACCGTCCATTAATAAGCACGTGAATATAGGACAAACCAATAATACGCACGTGCATATAGGACAAACCAAAATTGAACACCTCGAAATGGAGGGAAAAAAAGAAAAAAATAAGAATAATATGGCAATTTCGTTACAAAAATTGAAAAATTGGATGGAATGAGAAAAACAATTATAAAAAATCTGTTGATGATAATGAACTACAATTATTAAAACCAGGTGTCAGAAGGAATTGAGATTTGTACCGAAAAGATCAAGTTCCAATGCCTCGAAACATGTCTGGATTAAAAGTGAATTGAGTTTGGTTTAAATAGGCAACCGAAGTTTCTGCATAAATAAAAAAAGACTATTGTTCGAAATATCTGTTTAAAAAGCAGGAATTTTTATTAAGTTTTGTGTGAGACAAAATTTGAATGAGCAATTCAAAAAGTTGTATAGCAGTTTGGTGGCATCTTTGTTTCAGCGAAACATTGCACATCTTTTTGCAATCCAGACAGCTCAAAACAGATTAGTAGGTCGTCATGTCTGGATAAGGGGCACAGGGTAGTTTGGCCATAGCTTTATTACTCGATGGATTAATCCATTAGTTGTCTTTATTTTTAATTCTCACCAAACATCGGGCGACAAAAAGTGAAGACAAAACCAAATATATACAGAACAATGTATTACGTTTGATTACATTTTTGTTGGTTTAGAATTCATTAAAAAAACGTAATTATGTTATTTTTCGATTCTATCGACTTTGAATTGCGTTAACAGCTGGTTCAGATATAAACCGGATTTTGCTTGGAACGGAGCCATTAATTGTTAGTCTCGCAACATTGAACAGAATCCGGTTTAAATTTGAACATTACATCCGTATATAACTGGACATTAAAAAGAAATTTTGGAAAACTTACTCAAGCGAATTTCAAATGATACATTACAATTGATGAAATTGAACTACAAAAAAGTTTGTTTTCAGTAAAAAAAAAAAACATATAGTACACTCTTTACACTTCCTGATGATATATTAAGAAAGATTATTAAAGTAAATGTGACATTATTATTTTTTTTTATATTCGACTCTATGTTGTTTGAGCTCAATTTCACACTTGGCTGATGCAATTATTGCCATCTTGGTATTTTTTTTTAAAAAAACAGTATAAAGTATATAAAAAATATCCTGTTTTATTTTTTACATCTATTTTATAGTTTTTAATATGTTACATTAAAAATTCGAATTCTATTAACTGTTCGTAAGATAGTTAAAATATACAATCTTACCAACTCCAAATCATTCTTCCTAAAAGTTGGTTTTTCATCAATCGTGGAAAAGTGAAATGTTTTTAATAATATTAATAATTGACTAATAATAATGAAATTTATTGAAGATATCACATGGGCCACTTTGTGGTTAAAGTTTGATTATATTTTAATTAAGAGTTAAAGATTTACGAGCAATTTGTTTCTTCATCTTTTTTTTTACGTATGTATTACCTAATGAGTATGATAAAATTTTAAACAATTATGTGCGTGCGCATAATGCGTGCATTAATACGTGCGTATTAATACGTGCGTACAAATATAAAAATAACACAACACGCGCATATATAAAACACGCGCGCGTATTAATATGCACGTGCATATAGGACAAACCAATAATGCGCGCGTGCATATAGTGACAATACGCACGCGCATATAGGACAAACCATCCACACGCACGTGCCTACAGAACAAACTAATAATACACACGTGCATATAGGACAAAACAAAATTGAAAAATTCTCTCATGCACTATATTCTTTAACACTTCTTTCATTTGTCATAATTTGAACTTATATTATCACCTACATATATTTTAACAATAAACATAATGTATAAATTAATTTTTTTGTCATTTCATAATTAATTATGATTTTTTTTTTGATAAAACCTGATACAATTTTTTTCCGATCAAAAAGTGAAGAGAATGGAGGTTTCAAGAAACCTTTCAAAAAACCCTTTCCACAAAAGATTTTCCAATTTTTTTTTTTTAATGTTCTTCCCAATTATTATTTTTAATCTTATCTTTTAATTAAAAACCTCCCACCTCAAAACAGATAAGCACGAAAAACCTTTATATGCATATAAATATATATAGTTAAAAAAAATTCAAGATGAACACCATCATCTTCCATTGACGTATTCTTAAGAAAATCGTGATTCGAAAAATCGTTATTAATTTCCATTCACCCCCAAATCTTTTTTTTTTAAAAAAACTAGACATACCCTCTTTTTATAATAATAGTAAAAAAATATTTTCTAAAAAAATATCTAAATTTAAAAATAATAATAATAAAAAAAAAGATGTTGTTTCAAGGGTACTATTTCATCGTACAAAAGTTCATCCATCTTGGCGGATGTGATTTATACGTGATAATTAAAAAGTAGATTCGGTAATTAAAGCCGCAGAAGAAAAAAACATAAGGTAATTAAAACTAAATCCAGTGATAGTTTCACGAAATTTCGCAAGAAAAAACGGACCAAAAACTACTTATTGTGTAAAGAGGAGAAAGAATGAAAGATGAAGAACGAAAAGACGACGAGAAAAAAAAAGGTTACAACCTCAAAACGAGTTAATGTACCGTATCATTGTTATGTTAAAACAATGAAGGTCGATCATGAAAACGGAGAGATGAATCAATGCAAAAGGTGAAGCAACTGTTCAATTCAAAGTAGTAGTAGTTCAATGTGTTTTAAAGCAAAACCAATTTTACAAAAATCGCCATTGCGAGTCAATGTAGACAGTATATAATAGCATAAATTACAATATTTAATCGTCATAAATTACTTAAAAAATATAAGTGATCTGCAGAGGCTAACGATGGGTGGGGGTTGACAAAATGGCTTCTAAATAGTTAACGACTGATCAAAATCGAACTAAATTTTTACCCGACGCAGTGATATTTGGTATAAATTAATTTTCATAATTATAACTATTAGAAAATTTTTTTTTCATACCTATTACCAACGTTACCATTACGCGTCAACATATAAAGTGAATTATGCTACACTATACTGTATAGTTGAAACTTGGGAATCTTCCCTTTTCTTTTCATTCGTCACATGATCTCGTGATTTTACCTTCCCCAAATAATAACACAGGTTGAAGTTATCTCCAGTTCACAATAATAATAACAACTTAGAACTAAGGTTGACGCCTCTTTCTTCTCCTTTCATAATGAACGTGCAGCGAGTTTTACTACACCCTGTTATCATTGAAAAATTTCTCCATCCACATGACACCCTTCTCTCTCTCTCTCTCTGTCTCTCCCTACACAAAAACGTTAAACAAACATGTATAAAAAATGTACACAAAGTACAGGAGGTCCTCAATTTTCGTGAAGATGTGGCACATGATTCGAAATTAACTTTACATAATTCAAAAAAGCGCATATATCTCTAAAATGACAAAATTTCAATCGGTCGTAAACCACTGCACAAAATCGCATAATAACAAAATTTTGTCATCCACGACAAGAATATCTTGTCGCACAAATTCAAAATTTTCGATTTACACAATTGGTTTTTTTTTAAATGTAAACCTACTAGTGAACTGAGTATTCCAGATTTCATAAGTGGAACTAGTGACAAAAAGTTTGACCTGTTATCATTTTTGCGACCTGTGACAATCGAACCCTATTATAAGTGAACAGTAATAAAGTTGGGCAAAATTGGTTGTTTCGTAAAATACCTAGTCAAAATGTAAAAATCGGTTTACATTATGTAAAATACACATTAATCAAAATACCTCATATAATGTAACATTTCATTATGACGAATCATGTTACTACTGAAGTGCGAATTCCGTTTATTTTTTGAAAAAACTACTTATAATAATATAAAACTTATTAAAATTTGTTGATTAATCTACTGTGAATACCCTCATATATATACATATAAAGGGTTTCTAAAAATTAGTTTTACAATTTTATGTATAGACTAACTGATACACCCGACGTTGCACGAGTGATTATTTAAATTTGATATTAAAACAACATTGGATTAAAAACAAAAACAAACCCAGATGATTTAATACAATAAAGTGAAAAATAGATAATTCATCCTTGCAATGAACAAAAGTTCAACAAATGACGGCATACAGAAAAATGTAGAAATGAAAAAGATAAAAAAGTTGCAGAAATAAAACGAATTAAAATGTATTGCAGTAAAGTTAATAGTTAGGGGACAAAGTTGGGGGTTTAGATATATTAGTGAGGGTAGGAGCTAAGTAAAGAACATATTGTGGGAGGGGGTATATTAGGGCTAAAAACCCTTCAGTTAATTCCATTGGGCCTAAACAGTAACTGTGCAAAATTTAATCGTAATAGGTCCAATGGTATGTAATGGCTGAAAAGTGCGTAACATACAAACAAACAAAAACTTCCTTTTTATATATGTATTAGAGATTTAAATAAAAATCATTGTAAAGGTCCTTTTCGGACACGCTGTATATTTCAACATCACTAAAATGTGCGATACATCGTCAAAGTACAAAACACCGTAAAAAGTATTACGGTGGAAAGAAGTTACAATATTTGAAAACCAAGTGAACTATGGTGATAAATGGTGACAACTGAATGTACAGAAACGACAGATAGAAAACAAATGGCGTAGTATAGTAGTAAGTGTCAGTAACAGTTTTCGGGGGTGTGTACAAAAGAGTCCAGCTGTTGGTGACATTTCCAATCCATCAGAAGGGTTTCAAGTGGGAAAGATAAAAAGGCTTGTAAGCATGTAGAATGATAAGAATAACAAGTCCGAAATTGACAGATGGCAATAATAAAGAGGGCACTACGTTCCCTACGACCTCCATCATCAAATAACAACAAACAACAACGTGCCTTTCAATATATATCACGACTAAAACCCATGAGAAAACTGCAACTAATCCTTTCCTGTTCCAATTTTTAATACACATACCAAACATATCTATTTTTTTTTACTTAAAAAATAATCGCATAGTATAGACCCATTAATTTTTTTCATATACATTTTCAATAATATAAACACGTTAAATAATTTTATAAAAAAAAATAATTTTTTTATAGAAAAAAGAATGTTAATTTCTACGTATTGCCCTCCAACCATACACGTGCAAGGTATTATTATACACCTTTATAAAATATTCCCCTAAATTTATTTATGCCATTTAGTTCCATTTTATGCCGAAGTTGTGGGTACAGACACGATCATCTCACTTTTTGGTTACCTTTTTTTTTTTCTTAGCCCTTTCTCAATCATTTGGACTAAATAACCAAAAGCAATAAAATGAGAGAGAGAGATATATAAACCCTGGTGACCTGTAAAATGTATGGGATGCTAGCGAATAAAATTAAGGAAAAGAAAAAAACACACACACACCACACAAACTGTTTCTCACGACCTCAGGTGAATTCAAATGTACACAACGCACCTGTCCACAGGTGAGATTCGGAACGTTGTAGTATATCTTAAGCGAGGAAAAGCATTTACTGATCTAGATTAGATGTCTTGGAAGTTTATTTTTTCGTTTTGGTTTTATCTCTACTTATTCTTTAATGTGGTTTCTTCTTACGGTTTCACAGACAATCCTAATTGAAGATAAATGTAATGAAAAAAAAAATCCGTTTCCATGAATGAAAAACAATTTTAACAGGTGGTGTTAATAAATTACTGGAAAAAAAAAACGTTTATCTAATAAAAAAAAAAGGTGAATGAAATTTCTGCATAACTTCCAAGTTTTCTCAGGGTCATTATGCTGACCAGCACCAAAAATTGCAAACAAAACGAATTTTATATTGGCGAAGTAGACTATTGACCGAGTCATTAATGTAAAAAGGAAGGAATGGAATGTAAAAATTTCAATAATTACAATAGTACTCATCGTATTGTAATCAAGCTGCATAATTGACCGTTGATCACATGCATCCTAACGTAACATGTGCTACCAATGTTAATTCGTCTGTACTACATTTAGTACAAACTATTATGTTTATTATTTTAAATCGTCGTGTGCAAGTTCTGCCATTATTTAAGCACGCGATGGTGTTTTAACACGTGCAATCATTCATGTTTTACGTTTAAATTGCTGCAAAAGGTGATCCAATTGTTGAACAAGTGGTATTATTGTTTCAAAACTTGTTGTCTCTACCATTTCAGCACGTGCAATCGTTGTTGTAGCACAATACTACTCTTACCGCACATGTTATTATAGTTACAGCACGAGTTACCATTGCTGTTGCATGTGCTATCATTGTTGTTGCACGTGCCATGGATTACTGTTGCACTTGCTATCACATTTGTTGCACGTGTTATTGTTGTACTACTCGTGTCACACGCTTTCATTGTTCATTGTTGTGGCAGGTGCTATGATTGTTGTAGCACTTAATGCAACGTTTGTTAACATTTTATGCCGCACGTTGTAACAGTTTACAGTTTATCTGACACTTGCATGATTACGAGAAACTCAATCAGCATAACTAATACATACGTCGCTGTTGAAGCAATGATGATACTCTTGTTATCTTTGACCACCTGTAAGTCAAAACTCGCCATTGGCTGGTCATAGTACGAAATTTCCTCGACACAGAAAGGCAGTGACACCGACACAACTCAAGAGATCAATGTGTTAAGAGTACATTTTTATAGTGTCAATTAAGTTGTTCAGCTTCACTTCTATTTCTAATGTAATTTTCTTCTATATATACTTATTTATGAGCCGAGGAACTCTAGAACCAAATAACGGTCGCACATAATTGACTTCTCCAACAGAGGTACTTAAAATTTTCATCATGCGTGTGGATTTCATCCCACTTTTATAAAACCCACTTTGGCGTGCAGACTAATCTCTGTAGGGGGAAAGAAGATACCCAAAGGTGAACTATCATCATCTCACCTGATTTACTATCTTGGGCCTTGACCTTATACAACCCTCCTTCTTCCTTCCCAGGTGTACACATAACATGGGGAGGGGGTATTTTGTTTTTCACCTGGTCAAGAACCTTTTGCCTTACTTGTAAAAGGTTTTTAGGTCCTTAGACCCTCATAAGAATGTTGGGTGAAAAAAATCTGATAAATTGGAAAAAATTCCCTCGAGAGAGAGAGACAAGATGATGATAATGATGATGAAGAAAAAAATTACACTTGTCATTACAAAAATGTTAACCATCACTTCTTGGAAATCATCTAACAATTGTTCTAAATCGCTATGTTAAGCAATAAGTTGTTCATTAGTGTTTAATTTAGATTCCAGGTGAAAACAAACACATAAGATAACGTTAATGACGTGTATGCTGTCCGGTCGTTTTCGACCAAAAAGAACAAACTCACCCAACCGGAAAACATACTTTATTTTTTATACTAAAAATGCATGCAAGTTGGAGGCGGATTAATTAATTAAAGCGAGGAATATTCATTAAAATCTACGTGGAAAGAAAGTGGTAATCTAGAGCCTCATTAAATTTTAGGAAACTTTGACTCAACGCAGCATCTTTTGGTGAAGAAAAAATTCCAAATTGCTAGTTTGGTATGGAAATGAAAAATCAATGGAGAGAGAGAAACTTCATCAGATGACATTTTTCATACTCCGAAAAACTTTTTCAAGTTGTACGAATAAAGTTATGATACCTGAAATCTTGACGAACGAAAACTGGAAACAGCGTTATATATCGTAAAAATACAGTAACAAATACCAAACAGTTTCTGAAGCTTAATTGACAATAACCACTAGAAACTGCGACAAACGAGGTATCTATGTGATATATACAGTACAGTTTTTGACGTGGATTTTACGAAATAGGTTTTACAAAACTAGACGATACAAAAAAATCGAATTTTTCGACTGAATGTTAATAGTCAAACAAATTACAAATAACCAAAACTAAAAATCGTTAAAATCAAAACCAAAATCGCCAAAATCAAGAACCAAAATCGCCAAAATCTCATTATATAAGAAAAATAGTAAATAACCCGTCAAAAATGACGGGGAAGTTGTTTATTGCTGTCATATTGCTCATGTTATCTGTCATACCTCATATTGCTCTCGCAATATTCGTTACAGTTATTCATTCATTTAACTCATATTGCTGTCGCAATATTCGTTGCAGTTATTTATTTATTCAACTCAATATTCGTTACAGTTAGAGTATTTATTTTTTATGTCGTTTCGTTTTGTTTCGGTTGTTTTCTATGGAAACATAACTGGTGAGGAGGAGGAGCAAGAAGATCTTTGTATTTTATAACAATTAGATTCTTCAATTTCTATAATTATGTAAACTTAATTATACATTTTTTTGGTTTATAATACACCAGACAAAACCGTAGATCACAGATACTTCATTCAATATACTTTTCCAACTCTGTGTGTGCATAACATTACCATTACGTCATTATGTTGCCGGGCAACATGAGTAAAAACAATGAACCGCGTGATGAAAAGAAAAGCTTCCCGTCATTGTTGATGGTGACAACAGTGTTAACAACTGTTTCCTAGCAACTGCGTAAACTAAGCATAATAATAGTAATGATAATTTTAGCACCCGTCATTGTTGACGGGCTCTCAGCTAGTTTCGTAATAACCTAACAAATGTTGAACTTCACAACTATTAACAACTATCATCATCAATACTAAACACCAAACATGCTATTTTGTATGACAAATCTAAGTTGACAACTAGTTAGTGTCACGTCTAGTTTCACACATGCAAAAATGACAAATAACCAAGAAATTGGTTTGTCTTCATCATCATTGATGTTGTTTGCGTTGCATCCTCATCAGTTGTTTCCTCACCAACAACTTCATCTTCCGAATCGGGGTCAGGAACACTGACGATTCGGCGGGCCCTTGCCTTCGAGGCTACTTATTACTACAACTTCTACTACTATCTTGTCTAGCTTTACTAGCACGTGGAGGCCCCAGGGGGCGTTAAGGCCAAAAGAGAGCAAGTATAAAAGGATGATGGACACTCCAATCGTGTTCTGACTTCTTCTAAACCTTCAAACTAGTAGTGGCAGTGAGGACATAATAATCATATCACATAATAATCTTGGTTTTTGAGGGAAGAAAAAGTTTCACGTTGACTAATTTTTTGTTATTGTAAAAAAAAAATTCTACACTTTTTTTATAAATAATAATAATGATAATTATATCATAATTATTATTATATAAATATATCTCAAGTTTGATCTTTTTGCGGAGGTGGTCTCAACAACAGTCAATCACCTTCGGTTTTATTTTTGGTGGACATCGGTAGTTCATCAAAACAACAACCAATTGATACCTCATTTGGAAATCATCTTCCAGTCTCCTTCGGAACTGTACTATAAGGTAACTGCACTATCCATATATTTCTATATATATATATATGATTATAACACCTATTAATATAACAGTATATTATAACATTACAACATAATACATATAACATTACATTATAACATAACATAATACATATAACATTCACTTATATGTACATAAAAACTTTATAGGTATATTTGTGTTTACTGTACAAAACTGTATGTGCGCATTGATTGTATATTTACGTATAAGTAATGCACGTATGATGTATATCTACTGTCGATACATTGTGTATACAATAGATAAATGCATGTTTATGTTTATATATACAGTCCAAAAAGTCTCTATACAACTTATACGTAAACATACATACATATATATATATA